>PVKN010025892.1:0-13989 GCA_004027915.1 Capromys pilorides
AGAGTCTTCAGGGTCTCACTACACAGATCAGACTCATAGTGATCCTTGTTTTCAGCCTTCCATGAGCTTACAGGCTGGGATTACAGGCATGTGCCACCATGCCCAATCTTAACTGCTGTCTCAGTGCACCCCAGATGTGGGCTGGCAGGACAAACATTTCCTTTTTAAATCTTATTGCCTCTGGGCAGGCAAGATGGCTCAGTTGTCTAAAGCACCTGCTTAGGCAAGCTTAGGCAACCACAAGGACTGCAATTCGATCCCCAGAACCACATGCTTCACCAGCCCCACCCTCAGGGCAGGCTGAGCCAGCTGATAGATAGATAGATAGATAGATAGATAGATAGATAGATAGATAGATAGATAGATGATAGATCTTATTGCTTCTATATTTGTCCTCAGATTAAAGCCTTAATGATTGGTATGAACTTCTTCTACACTTTGCACTTCTTGTCTAAACATAGGCCCTTCTGGTACTTTCCTCCATTTCCTCTTGGTAGCTTTCTTTTGTAATCAGGTACCATGAGATGGGTAGAACTGGAGCCTTTGTTTATCTGCAGGTAGCAGTAAACGTGTTTGGTGAGTGTAAGGCAGGCTTTAGAAAGAGAACAGGTTTATGTATCATATTTATTTCAGAGATTGGGCCAGGGAGATAGCTCAGTAGAATAAACGCTTGCCTGGCAAGAGCAAGGTCCTGAGTCCAATCACCAGTACCACCCAAAAAAAAAAAAAAAAAAAAAAAAAAACTATTTCTGAGATTGTGTATTCAAGCATTCCCTTTACACTACTTGACCCCAAAGTGGTGTTTTTCTTAGCACCTATAAGAAGAGATAAGTATTGAGGAAAGACATCACCTCACTAAAAGACCATCCTGACAATGGATATGAATAGCACAATATTTTTCGTGGTAAAGCAGAATTAGGGTGAAACTAAAATGTATCTACAGGTTTCCACATATGTTGAAAGTCATATTCCCTAGTTTTTATGCAGATAAGCCTGACAATTTATAGTTTTCTCTGAGAAAGGATAAAGCATATCTTTTACATTACTATGTGCATAAGAATGCAGAGGGCAGTTTCTACATTGTGCTCTGCAGATGGCATGCTTGTGTCCACCGCAGAGCCTCTCCCCTACCAGCACTCGTTTCTTCCTCACAACTGGCCTAATCTTGCCCTTCCCAAAAGCCAAACCTGAACAAGCCTTTCTGGGAATCTTCCCACACCTCAGGGCTTTTATAAACTCCCCTTTTCTTGATCTTTAGCTATCTCCAAAAGTTAGGACCACTTTCAGTTTTCAAGTGATTCTGATTTTCACCCATTCTGAGCATGTGATAAGTTTTTATACCCTTCCCAATTTAGAGTGAAGTTTGACCTTGGGATTTACTTTGGACAATGAAATGTGACTGGAATTCACATATGCAGTTTTCAGGTGGATACAGTAAGAGACTGTAGGATGATTTTCAGACTTGTCCTTTCTAACACTGTGGTCAACAATTGAAGATGATCTGTTGCCTCAGTAACAGAGCAAGGGTAGTAAATGGAGATCCTCGATGGTCAGTGGTAAGCATGGAAGTTGAACAAGAAATGAACCTTTGTTTAAAGTCAGGAAGGGTTAGAGGTCTTTTTCTTTATTGTAGTGTAACACATGGCTTGTCCAGACTGACTCAAGTTACTTCACGACCCTTACAGTGCAGGAATTTAGACATCTGTACTTTGATTTCTAGGAGGTGAAAGAGCGAACTTCTTTGTTCCTGTTGCATAATGAGTTCTCTTTGTTAGGCACTGACATTTTTCCTTAGAAGTACTGGAGTTACTGATGGATGATGTCTATGTGCCGTGCAATAATCAGATTCTGTATCAACATTTCCTTAATCTAAAAAAGGTGCAAATCACTATTTGCAGAGATTCCTCATTTTTCTGGTAATCAACATCAGAGATCTTAACGAAAAGAAAATCTGTGTGAGGAAAAGCTTTATCTAGAGCTCTAGTTTACAAATTTTCCAAAAATTTATCATGAGCATAGATCACAGGAGAAAGAAAGGGGCACAAATATTTGCATAGGTGGTTAGAAAACATAGGCTGTTGGCTAGTAAGCTGTGATGTTTCTTCAGACTCCGACACATTCTTGGCTCCTGCTGTCATGGTGTCTTTCCAGGTTTCAACTCCCACTTGGTCAGCTTTCCCTAGATGCCAGATGCTCCATCTCAAGACCAGGGCCTCCAGGGAGCAGCTGTTAGTGCTTCCTGGGGCTTTTTACAGCAGCCTTTTCATTTGAAGAGAATGAGATTGCTGGTAAACTGAGAGCTGAATTACTTAATGCCTTTTAGGAAAAACTGAATAAAGCCTTTCATTCGGGTAAAGTTAAAATCTCCCAGGCCATAATTAATGCCCTTGGCTTTCTGACATGTTTCATAGCTGAGTACTGTCCCAAATGCTACTGGGTTATCTCCCATCATTCCTACAAAAGCATAGCAGCCAACAAGGCATGACAAGACAACATTACTGTGCATGAGCTCTCCAAATACTGGTGAGCTCCGCTCTGTCTTTCCCTCCAGCTTGGTCTTCTCCAGTGTCATTTGTATCTTGTCTTTAGTGTGTCACAGCTATGATCAAGATTCCAATCTAAACAACCCTGAGCCCTGACTACTAATGCAAGCTTTCTGACCAGACTTCCTGCCACTACTGAGCTATTTTTTTTTTTTTTTTCATTTTCCAGAAGCTCATATGAATTATACTAGGCACAGTGCCTTTAAATGAAAGTAATGGCTAGCTAGGAAGGTAGGACACCCAGAGTTTAAGGACAGAAAAATGGCTGGATCTTTGAATTAATTGAAACTCAGATATTTAGAGGCCACCCCCAATCTCTCTTCCTCTTTCCTGCTTGCTGTGAAACATCTTCCCATGCTCAATAAACCAGAGCCTCAGTGTCCACATTAGAAGGCACATCATATGTGATGACTGAATGCCATATTTAACGATATCAATATCAGTAGAGGGGTGTGCCATGGGAAGCAACACTGCTCATAAGAATACATAGATGGAGGTAGATAATAGGAGACATTTCCTAGCAAAATTTGCATGTTTGTCTGACAAGTAGTTGGTGTCTGTTACCCAAAGGAATAAGAAGAATCTTCTTCCAGTGACAAAGCTGCCATGTTACTCAAGAGATGTCTTAGACTATAGTCTATACAGCGATAACAGAATACCACAGAGTAATTTATAGAGAAGAGGAATGTATTTCCTTATTGTCCCAGAGTTTGGAAAGCCCAAGGTCAGCATGTAGTGAGGATTTTTTTTCTTGTGTCGTCTCATGGCAGAAGGTGGGAAGGAGAGTGTTTCAGTGAGACTGATGGACCAGCTATGGAACCAGATCTTCAGAAGAGCTCCCAGTGCTAGCCCAGGAGGCCACAAGAAGAACGGAGTAGTGTTGCAACTGAGTGGGAAGACACAGCTGGACTGTTCAAGATGCCTGATGGCACACCCCAGGTGGCATAGTCTCATTCTGATGCCAGCCAAAGCCCAGGTTTTCCCAATGTCAGAATGGTGGGAACTCTACTATGCCAAGTCAGGAAAATATCCCATTCTCTGTATCGCTAGATTGAGAGAATTTTCTTTTAGTGGATTCACAACTGGTGGTCAATTTGTAACACCCAGCTGAACTGAATTAGCATGTTGCTGGATTGTAGAGCCCACCCGAGGACTGCTGCCAACAAAATGTAAAGGAGAACTGGAGAGAAAAAAGAGGAGCTATTTGGTGCTGTTGGTTCTCCTGGGCTGTTGGTTCTCCTGGAGGAGCTTGTCATGTTGGATTTCCCGATAAGAACTCAGCTGTTCTCATCATCAGCGGTGCTCTGGACCTTATTGTTCATTGAGAATGGCTGAGATTCACTTTGCAAGATCTCCAGTCCTTACTTTCAGCATTGATTCATGACTCCAGATGAGAAGATGATGCACTGTTCAACGTCCTGGGCAAACTCACTGCACTGGCTTACCTGGTATGAACTTGGCTGTTTTCATCATGGGAGGCGCTTTGGGCCTCACCATTGCTGAGGATGGCTATGGTACTTTTCTGGGGAGCACGGGTCCTTACTTTGAGGATCACTTCCTGGCTCCAGTGCAGATCCCTCAGCTTGATGACACAGATTCTTCATTTCACTGGCACAGACTTTCTGGCTTTCACCACTGACCTTTGGGCCTTCCTAGTGCAGATCTTTGAAACAGGTCTGTATGAGATGTTGTTGTGGGTTTTTGGCCTCCATTTGGGTTCACTGGGTGATTGTTATAGGCTCTAGGTCTTCAGCTGAATTTGTGCAGGACATTACATAGGATCCAGGTCCTCACCTGATTGTCCAGGTCTTTCGTGTGTGGACATATTTCCTACATTCATTGAACTTGATGATTATTATAAAACAATCCTATAAATTATGTGTCACATATTAAAATATTTTCCTTGCAAACCCTGATTACAACAGTGCTCAACCAGATTGAGAGGGAACAAAATAGGCACAAAGATCAGGCTGAGAGGAAGCATTTCAGAAGAGAGCTTTAAGACACTTCTACTAAGTAAGCACCATGTGGCAAGTATGGCATTGTCTCATACAGGATGGACTCTCAAGTGCTCAGTACGTGCCTGGCACAGAGAACATGCTTAATGCATATTTGTTGACTAAACACATAAATTTGCTGCACGGATTGCTAGGCTAAGATGCATCATATCAAAGGAGGTTGTGGCCAAACATACTTGAGGCAAGCTCCAGAATGTGTTTCTCTTCAGGAGATTTTTATAGCACATTCGTAAGCTGAAAGCTTTGAGAACTCCTGAAGGACAGTAACTTGTTTAATTCTCCTTAATCCAATTTTTGACATGTTTACTTAGTCAACTCCCCTCTCCACCTCACCACCACCCCTGTTCCCATGAAATGCTAGTGGGTGCACTAGCCTTCGAAGAACACAGATTTCTGGGAGGCACAGGAGAGTACCTGGAAGGTGCTGATGTCCAGCCAAAACAAGGGAGTGACATGAGCTCCTGAGTCTGGAGAGATGAGTGCTGACAAAGAGTGTAATTGGGGCCATGGAGGAAGAGCAGAAGAAACATCCCTGCCCTGTGGTGAATTTACCAAGTTACAGGTTTCCAATGGGAGAAAATTTGTGGGGTCATGACACCCTAAAAGTTTGAATGTTCACCTTATTAAAGGCCCAGAAAACAGATGACCTATCAACAGCTCGTGGGCTTTGTCAGACCCACTGGATCTCTTCTGAGATTTATCACATAGATTATTACAAAGACAATTTTAGGCAAAGATTTAATTCCCTCCTTTTCCCTCTTCCTACTATTCTTTTTCTAACTTAAAAAAGAGCTACATTTCTCCTTTAGCTTGTTAGCTTGCTGTTGTGCTAACAAAATACCTCACATAAGGAACTTAAAGGGGGAAAAGTTTATTTTGGACCGTTGTTTCAGAGGTTTCAGTTCATGGTCACTTGGCCATGCACCTTTGGGCCTGTGGCCACATAGTATATCTCAGTAGGGGCACATGCTAGACGAGGCCACCCATTCATGGTGGCCAGGGAGCAAAGGAGGAGGCCCAAGCCCAGAAAAGCCATGGCTCCAGTGACTTAAGTCCTTCCCACTAGACCCCACTTCTTAAAGGTTTCATCATCACATAATTATGTCATAAGCTGCGGATCAACCTTACAAGGCATGGACCTTTGAGACATTCAAACCATGGCAATTTCTTTCTCCAGTGATGTGGCAATCATGAAAAATCATCCTTCCTGGTGCTCTTATTCGGTATGCATCCCTTTCATTCATTCATTCATCCATTCATTCATTCATTCATTCAATCAGTACTAGAATTGTCATTGGTAGAGGTGGAGAAATATAGCTCTCAAGACTAGATGGGTAGACATTAGTTTGGGAAATGTTTAAAAAATGTGCATTCTTGAGTTTTGTATCAGCATCAGAACTTCTAATTTTAAATTTAAAAAAAAAAAAAACCTTTCAAGAAACATCCTATATGTTGCTTGTCCAGTACTGCACTGTGTAGTGGGTTCAGGAAATCCTATAGCTGATGGACCACTCTGTGGACCTAAATATGTAGCAAAGTCTCAAACTGTGGTTTCCTATTTGTCCAGTGCCACGAATGAAGGTGTCAGATAAGACCTTATCCCTAAAGATGCATCAGACACCAGGCCTCTATACTTCTCCACGCAGTCATTGAGATGGCAGTGGCATTTCTGCTCTCGAAGCCAGGAAGCAATGATGGAGACTTGCTATGATTTCATATGGCTCCAGAATCTTGTATAAAACTTCAGCCTCCATACTTACCAGCTACAGTTCCATTTTCCCCCTCCTGTGGGCCAATGATATAAAAGACTTGTCATGAAGTTGTATCAGAGCCATGAAGTTTACTCACAAAATAAGTATAAAAAGAGTACCACACTGCCTCAAATCCTATGCTCCCTAAGGGTGTGTTCCCCACCCAAAGCACTTCCAAAGCATCTGTCCTTGTTTTGCAGCAGGCTTTCATCACTAGCACATCCATAGCTGGCACCTCATCCAGGGCCCCACCGGCTTTGCTACATGTTTTGTCCTTCATACAGATCACACCACCAAGGCAGTTCATTCCCAGAGCCGCTGCACACAGGGATCTGTTGATCATTTAACAACTTTACAAAGGCAATCCTTATAAAACGGTGTGGCTAGGCCCCTGGGATACAGTACGTATTTTAGAAACTATATTAAAATGTTATATCTTCCTTTAAGCCCTTCAGTCTATTTATTGCTTTAGCTTTTTCCTGGATTTCCTTCTCAAGCTGTGGGTAAGGAAAGGGATGGATAAATTCACGTACAGCTTTGAAGTGACAGCTCTAGCTCTGTCTCTTGATGCCCTTGTGCTCATTCTGAATGTTTAACTCATTTCTATGTTTGGAAACTCAGTTGGTCACAGAAAATCCTTATGACAGTGTTTATATAATTAAGATTTGGTAACCCATGCAGGACTCCTCCTGTCTCTCAGGACCTATGCCTATTCCTCATTCCTACCCCCCAACAAATTTTCCTACTCTTAAAAAGCTTATCGTCCTTCCTTCTTCCGTTCCTCCCTCCCTCTCTTCCTTTCATTCTTCTTTCATTCCTTCCTCCATTTCTTCCTCCCCGCTTCACAAAATATCCATGATGTCTTAGGTATTGCTCAAGATTGGACCCAGATATGAAATTAAACAAAATGTAGTTACTTTTCTCAGATGCCTCATAATCTTCTAAACCATTTCAAAAAAACAAAGAGGTAAAGACAATATATCATTCACTTCAATATGCAATGATCTGAAGATGTCAAACATTGTTTTAAGGATGTCTTTCTCACTTTTTCTGTAGGCTTCTTCCCGTAAAGGTACAAGCCTAAAAACAGAAATTGCTTGGGTCAGACACGAAGAACTACAGCAACAGCAGCAGCCAGAGTAGCAGCAGCTTTTTTTCCCTTAGCCCCTGTTTCCAGGTGGCATTTAACCACTCAGTGACTTGCATTCTAGCAAAGAATCGTTGAGCTCAGAAAACCCAGTCTCCCGGGACCAAAGCATAGAATGCACGCCTATCTTTCTCTCCTAAACAGAATTTTCTTGTCTTTTCTGTCTTTCAGCCTGTTGGTATGCATACAGTATTAACCACCACTCCCAATACCTTGGCCTCTCATCTTTCTTTAAGTCCAAATAAAAATAAATCTAAAGCAAGATATAAATAGTCTTTCTTCTCCAGATTAAAGGCCCATATATTGTATGTATAAGGCATCCTTCCCCTCCTTGCCTTCCCCTTCTCTACCACCTTTCCTCTCCCTCCTCGTCCATGTCCTGCTTAGCCAGGAATTGCACACCTGAGTGTAGGCTGAGTCCTAAGCACCAGTGTTAGATCCATTTATCTGAAGCTGAAGCTGGTAATCTATGGTCTACACCTGTATCTGGCGTATAGCTTTTTTTTAAAAGCTTTAGCATCAAAAGTGATATTAAAAACTTTAAGAGGTTAAAGGAAACAAAAATATAAGACAGAGATACCACAAAAAAATTAAAATGCTTATAGGAAATCTTGCTGGCACCTATTCTGGAAGCAATAAATCACACTACAGGGAAAAGACAGTTACGTGAAAACAAAAGCAGGTACCCCTTTGCTGGAGTGGCCAGGGTGCTGAAGGACTCGGACCTTCTGCCTTTGCATTCCTCGAGGCATCCTGCTTGCCTCCCTGGTAGAAAACAAACAGTGGTGTCCTCAACTCAGAGGAGGCAAACCTCAATGGTCATAAATTGCACACACTCCATGGAATGTATAATCATGTGAATTAAATTAGAAAAAGCACATAAGAATGGGATTTATAGTTAGAAACTTAAAATGTGATTTAAAAACATTAAGGGACCTCAACTCATTTTGCTTTCAGCCAAGTGTAGCTATAGCATCAATTAGGATTTTTAGATGATGTTCTCAGGTCTAGGGAATGAATCACTGAGTGCCAGGAAAATCATGCTCAAGTGTTTGTGCATGTGTGGAGCTGGCTGAACAGCCGCTCCAACAGATGTCCTTTGTGTCCTCCAGCATCTGGGCAGTGCCGAACCCTCTCCCCTGGAGACCCGGGGTCTCACCTTCCTGCAGTATCTCATTGCTATAACATGAAGGACAGAGATTTTTTTCTCGTGTACTTCCTACCTATTTGAAACATGCTCTCAAAAATTTTGAATATTTGAATATTTGAGAATATTGATACCAACTTTACAACGGTCACAGGGTGTTTTCTTCTTTCTGCCCACAAAGCAGTTGATTCCAGCCTCCCAGTGTGGCCAGCAGTGTAGCAATGCAGAACTTGGCTTAACTAGATCAGATTTTTCTTTTACTAAATCAATAACGTAGCTAAAAGATGTGAAAATGCTAGTAATAGTTTCTTGCCATCATGAAGCAAAATGATGATTTCAAGTCAAAAGATTCTAGAAATAAAGGTTAATAAGATGTGATATTTGGATGCTATTTTCAAAGAAGGATGAGACTGAATATTTTTCTGATATTCTCCAGTTCTCATAAGAACAACCAGCTCTGTGCTTCTCAGGCACTGACTTATTTATTCCCATATCTCCTCAGATGGGCTGCCAATGTGAACACACTGGGGCACAGAGGGTAAATGGCTTAGCTCAAATCAAAGTCCCACAGCTCCTACCATTTCTTGACTTAGGGCTCATAACCTAGAAACCCTGGCATGTGGAAGTGAAATTCTCATCCTGCTCTATAAATTGGCACCACCTGAGATCATATTAATGTTGTCTGGCTCTGGGTTAGCATGGTCTGGGTCAACACTGGACTTTGGTATTGGGGTTGCTGCTACATTTGGAGCAGTGGATGTAATGAACATGGAGAATCACTCTTCTAAAGGACTGTCTCAAGATTCAAGCATAACACATACAAACCGGGGTTGGCGGATAGTTCAGTGGCCTAAGCATATGCCTGCCAAGCATAAGTATGCATGCCATGCTAGCCCAAGCATGGTGTCATGCCTGTAATCCCTACGAGTCTGAACTGCATAGCAAGACCCTGTAACAAATAGATAAATATAAAAATTTTAAAAACAAAACAAAAACCCCACCTACAAACTGATAACTTTTTTCTTTGATGGTGGTGGTGGTGGTGGTACCAGGGATCAAACTCAGGACCTTGTGTTTGCCAGGCAAGCACTTATTCCACTGAACTATCTCCCTGGCTCCCAAACTGATACCATGATTGTAACTTCACCAGCTAAGGGAGGAGATGGCATTTCATTTTTCAAAAGCTCCCCAGACTATCCTCCTGTGTACCCTGGGGCACACAATACCATTGCTTTATGTCAGCCACTGTTAAACAGAAAAAATATTTGAACACCATCTAAAAATCTTCAAAGATCACTTCATTAGGTAGTTGTTAAACAAAAGGAATTTTCACAGCTTACACCAGTGGTATAAATGTGATTCAAGCCACCCAAGTTCCATTTTAAAAGGCAAATATTTGTTTTTCCATATTCACAGGAAATGTGGAAATATTCACCTACATGTGTTAATCTTAAAAATTAATTCCTAGATGATTAATAAGAGGAAAGAATCAAAGCATGATGGCACATACCTGTAATTCCAGCACTGGGGAGGCTGAAAACAGAAGGATCACTATGAATTCAAGCTGTACCAAATGCATTTAAAAAAAGAAAGAGGAAAGAAAAAATAATAATTTGTAATTAAAATGGTACAGACTTCATTGTTCAACATCCAAGTGTTGATGCAACCCTGTGACTAGGCCTAGTGAGGCTCACACCACAAACATTTTCCTGAGCATTGCCACTAGGAGCAAACAGTCATCCAGGACAGTTGCATTAATGACTATGACATCATGTGCTGGGTTGCTCTTCATATTGTGATTTGTGTGAAATGATGAACAGTGCCTGGTAACATTTGAAAAACACTATGAACAACTTTTCTTTTGATGTACGTAACAGCTGTGATCTTGGAAAATCCAGTATATAACTAAAACTGCGCAAAAGTACTTGCTAGTTATAGTGAAAATAGAATTGGGCTCCAGGCTAAGAATATTATAAACAGGTTTTCACTTATCTAACTGTCTGGGGGATGTTGACAAGTTGTGTGACATCATCTCTTGCATGGTAGGAGGTCTACATTCAAGACCTATGTCCACTAAGTGACTCTCAAAAAAAGAGACCTTTATAAACTAGCTCTATTCAAGAGCTAACAAGTAGTAACCTCGAAAGGCCCCTTACGAGGTGGCAGAGCAGAGCTTCCCATGTGGACTCCGAGGTTTTCATTTGCCTGTGGGCTGCTCATCTGGTTTCCATGGGAGGCTGCCTGAGAAATGTGGACTAGAGTCACTGCAGCATTGTAGACTGTCACCAACTGATTTCTCAGAGCCAACACAGAAAATACACATTAGAATGACTTGTATCATGCCAGGAACACAAATATTTTAAAATGTTTTACAGTATAATTATTAAATATAATTGCAGGTATAAGCTATGGTAATTTAGCCATTCCACTATGAAAGGAAAAAATTGCACTGAAATTCTTATTTCAAAAAGCAGGAGCCAAGAGTGGTGGCTCATGCCTGTAATCCCAGCACTTGGGAAGCTGAGGCAGGAGGATCAGTGTGAGTTCGAGATCAGCCTGGGCTACAAAAGTGAGCCCAAAGCCAGCACGAGCTGCATAACAGAACCCTGTCCCAAAAAAAAAAAAAAAAAAAAAAAGCAGGATATAAATTTCAAAAGATAGAGGTTTACTTGCAATAAAGAAAGGGCTCTGGAATCACCAGTGTCAAAATCCTGAGCTCTCTACCACAAGAATGATGAAGTTCAGGGTTTAACACTTTTGCTTGTGTTAACATCAACTGCTTTTGGTACAGACAGACTCTAACTTACAGTCATTTGATTGGTGGTTTTTTGACTGCAGGATAGTACAACAAGAAGCATTCAGTGGAAACTGTAGAGGGAATTTTGGAGTTTGATGTCTCCCTGTTTGATGATGGGAGCTGCCATCCTCTCTCACAGTACAGAGTCTCAGCTCCCAGAAAGCCACAAAACTCATCACAGGAAATAACTGAGACTCTGGGGTGTGATGTATCGTCCATATTTTCCATATTGTACTAAGCGTTTTTGTACCCCATTGTGCCCACAAGATGCCCACCATTGGATGTACATGAAATACTCAGCATGTTTTTATAAAGTAGGTTTTAGATTAGATGATTTTGTCCAGCTGTGACTAATGCAAGGAATACATTCAAGATGGGTAAGTTATCATGCTTGGCAAGTTTGGAGACCCACTGAACTTTCACTCTGGCATATGTTCAACTTATGATGGATTTATCAGGTTATAATCCCACTGTAAACCAAGGATCATTGGTACTTTGGGGAAAAAGCAACCCTGTGAGGATCAAGAAATGCCAAACAATAAATTCATCATATTTATATTCACTAAAGTTTGCATCCAATTTTATGGGTTTCAAAGACCACTGCATTCCAGGCAAAAATATCATTACAGTTTCTATACTTCAAGAGAAAGCCCAGAATACTACTGTTTATTAAGATTTTATTTTTACATTAAAGTTCTCCATTTTGCCATCTCTGCCAAGATCTAATTTTTGTTTTAGCTAACATATACAATAAATTGCTCATTAAAAAAGAATAGAAAACATGGAAAAAAGTAGATCTACTCCAAAATTATGAGTTATCTATGTTTGTTCTATGTAAATGTTTGATGAGGGAAGGGGGGATATTTTAGAGATTATATTTGAGATTTGCAATATTGACATTTATAATAAGTTGTGGTTTTGAATGTCCCTAGAGCCTTTTACTTTGTCCCTTGGCTCGGAACTCTTTCAGTGTTCAGCTGTTTTCAAAGGACAGGAGGGGATGGGCCAAGGATAGAATATGCCCCAATATGCCAATAGGGATGCTAGGGTCTTAGCTTCCTGGTGGCTTTGTGGACTTAATCTAACAACGCAGGGCAGGGGAAGGAAAATAAACCCACTTGCTGCTCAGAAAGACTGAGATTTTCCTTGAAGAGAACATTTGTCCAAAGTTTGCTCCTAGAAGAGATATGCATAATCATTCATAGCTTTTAACCAGATCTTTTCCTGCCTGAAGATATTAAATTGGGAGCTTGTATTTAATTTAGTTCACTTAAGTTCTGTCTGATTACCTCCCCTTGACGTACCTGGGGTCTTCCAGGCAAACTAGTTCACCTGTTTATGTGTTGCCCCCTCTATAGATCAAGAGAAAAAGCGAGAAGACACTCCCATAGATCTGGGTCCAGCAAAGTGTCTCAGCTTAACGGGTCTGGACCTACCAAGTTTGAACTCATACAATTGTGCCCAGCTTGGGTACGCAACTGCTCTTTTTAGCTTCTTCCTGCTGCAGCCTGTTGAGAGTAAACCATACATGCAAGCCAGGCCTGGAATGGGTCCGGAGGAGATTGGCTGCCAGGCGCAGAGCAGGAAGTGTCACACAGGCACGCAGCCTGAGCTGTCCCTAGGAGATCCAGAGGGCTGGCATGGTTCAGCAAGTCTCACACACATGCGGCTTGAGATGGGTCCGGAGCAAGATCTGCATTTTCCAAAATGGCATTTGTCTAAAATGTTTTCTCCTAAGTACCTTGAGAAACATGTGAAAAATAAACTGGTACACTGTTTATTGAAAAATTATACTGTTTATGTAAAATTTTGGGGTGTCTACGTCTCAAGATTTTAAAAGCTTCCATCACATTTTACAATACTTCTGTCCCATAGCTATACTGTAGAAGTTTTCAGAGATGCTGTTATGGTTTGTATATAGGTGTCCCCCCAAAGCCTCATGCAGTCATGGGCAGCTTCTGGAATTTGTAATTGATAATTGTGAAAAATAGGTGCTGCCCCTCCCCTGGGGCAGGTGATTTCATTTCAATGTAAGATAGGAAGAGAAGTTAGCTGCTTGAGCTGCTGCTACCTCTCCCAGCACTCTTGCTCTTAGATGCCACCATGAAAGGTTGCTCTCTGCCATGTGCCTCTCTGCCTTGGAGCCAGCTGAATATGGTCTGAAACCTCCAGTAACTGTGAGCTAAACAAACATTTCCTTCCCTCATTTTGAGTGTCAGGTATTTGTCCCAGTAACAAGAGAAGAGTAACTAAGACAGATGTGAACACAGATATACATATAAGAATGTTTAGTGAGGTATTTTTAATAATAGCAAAAAGCTGATGGTAATCTGCTCACTGATATGTGTTGTAAGAATAAGTATGATATGTGAAAAAATAAAATCTTGTGCAGCCATTAAAATAAATCCTACAAAGAATCATCAGTAATGTGGGAAATACTTGTGCCATAACTTTAATTGGAAAGCTTGAGGTGCAAAATTATGCATGCTATGTTATAGTCAGCTCAATAAAAATTATCATCTGCTGCAGATAAAAACTGAAGAGAAATGTAGGTCAAAATATTAACAGTGATTATTTCTGGGTGGT
>PVKN010025893.1:0-13987 GCA_004027915.1 Capromys pilorides
TTCAGGGCAAATACTAATACATGTGTGTGCATTGAATGTCATGTGTGGGGCCTTATGCCAGATACACTGTGTATGACATCTTCCTTAACCTGACAAAGAAACTGAAGTTCTGAGTGGCTGTGAACTTGCCAGAGGTGACCCCTGAGTCAGGGGTGAGGCTGGAGTTGCTGTTAGTGATCACGCTGCTCGGTTCCTCCCAGGAGTCACCCGGCCACCCTTGGTGTGGCCTGGGCTGCTGCCTTTGCCCGTGGCCTCTCTGGCCTGCACTGTACTCACCTATCCAAGAGCCCAGGATGGTGGAGAAGATGCGCTTCTTGCTGCCCTCGTCCATCTCAGCAAAGGACAGGTAGTTGAAGTGACGAGTCAGCCTTGGGGTGATGGCATTCCTGCCGCCACCCGGAGGACCCATGGCACACACAAAGTTGATGTCCACCAGGTTCTTGAAAGCGCCTAAGTGGGGCAGGATGTCAGGAAGGGCCCTGCCCAGAACTGCATTATGGTTTTCTGTTGCCCTCTTTCTCATGAAGAATATATGTTAAAATTGTAATTTATGGCAGGATGACAATAGATTTCAAATTTTTCTTTGACCTAAAATCTCTGATTTTCAAAGAAACTGAAGCATTTTTATGGGCCCCTGCAGGGATTGTGAGACCTTTAGCCATGCCTGTTGTACCCTGCCTGGTCCAGGCCATGGCCCCGCACACGTACCAATGATCTTGCGGTCGTACCAGCCGCCGTGGTCCATCCACTGCCTCAGAAGCTCGATGGGTGGCTGTGCGCCGTATGTTTCCAGGGCTGGCATGTTGAGGTCATCGATGAAGAAGATGAAGTTGCGTCCCAGTGGTGGCCCAAACACCCCTTTCCGCCTGTGTGGGGGACGTGTGTGTGTGAGCCCAGGACTTGTGGGCACTAGGTTCTCTAGGAAGTCAGATAGCAAGATGGAATCTCACAAGACGCCAGCCTGCTTAGCACTGTTAGATCTCATTAGCAGCCTCTGCCTTGTTCTGGGTCTCCTGAGACATTAGGGACATTATGGACTGCCCGATCTGCATCTGAGGTCTCTTAATGGAGTCTTGCCTTTCAGGCAGGTAGAGAATAGAGAAGGGCATCTTCCCAGTACCCAAACCAGGATAATCCTTGGAAAACCTTGGGGGAAAAGCCTTGGAACAGTCTTTAAGGGAACTCAGGGCCCCCTGGAAGCCCTGGCCTCTTCCTGGGGGCTTCTGGTACACCCAGGAGTACAATTCAGTGAGGAGATGAGACAGGAGCTGGCTCAGCCTGGCCTGGGACACTGGGATGAGGTAGGAATGAGAAGCGCCCTGCCTCTTGTCCAGCTTGCTGTCGATGAGGTCCTGGGTCTGGTTGGCTGAAGTGCGGGCCGAGAAGGTGAGGAAGTGGCTGATGTACTCTAGGGGCAGGTTCTTGAGGAGCTTGTCGGAGATGGTGAGTGTCTTCCCTGTGCCGGTCGGCCCAACGCACAGCACCTGGGAGAGCGGGGCTGGGGCAGGCTGAGTGCGCCTGGAGCTGGTGCACAGACGGGCCGCTGCCTTGTCAGCATACGGGGCAGGCTGAGGCAGGGGGTGGCAGGGTACTCACGGGCTTGTGGTTGGTGAGCAGCATGCCTAGCAGGTAGGACATCTGCACCGTGTCCATGGTGGGCACGATGATGTTGCAGTAGTTGGTGTCAGGAATCATGGTGAATGAAGCTGAGGAGTCCATCCACTTCACCCAGGCAATCTGAAACCACACATAGCTCAGAGTGGCAGGTGGGAGGTGGTGCCCTAGGGACTGTCGGTGTCTGGGCCTCAACAAAGTGGAGATGCTCTAGGGATTGGACTGCCCCGATTCCAGAAGTGCTTGCTGCTTAGTTTCAAGCTAAAGAGTATGGGGGGCAAAGTCAAGGGTACCTGCACCAGTGGGGTGCTGAGAGCCACACGAATCCCTTCTCTCACAACTCTGACCCAGCTGGCGGAACTCTTGATGGGGGAGCTTATTCTGGCCAAAGCAACTGTCCCCCATGGAGGGCAGCTCTGACCAGTAGGGCTTGATGTGCCATGTAAGCCCAGCGGCCTTTAGACCTCTACAGACCCTCTCCGTCCTCCTCCTGGACTGGGGTCCTGGCCTTGGAAGAAAGGGGCGTGGGGAGCCCTTGCGGGCTGAGAGGAGGAATGGAGAAAATGAGAAGAGTTCAAAGTTGTGCCTGGGCCCTTAGAGAGCTCCGTCCCTGGGAAAATGGGGGCTTTGAAGGAGAGCTGAGGCAGCCATCCCAGGCCTCAGCATGGACACAGAGGAGGTGTGTATGACAGGCAAGGGAGGCACTTCGATGTCTCCCACCCAGAGAGCTCGAGCCCCTTGCCCCCAGTTCGAGTCCTGCTCTGCCTAGCCGGGTACAAAACTCTTGGGAACTTTAATTTCCTATCTGGAAAATAGGCACAATAAAGCCACACAGTAGGGCTGAAAAGACCCAGAAGGTGATACAAATAGCCCCCTGCCTGAGAGCTGGGTCGCTGGTGTGGCTTTCTCTCTGTGGCCCTTCTATCCTGGAGAGTAACCTCTGCCTGGTGGCACTCTCCCCACCCTGGACCCTCGACGGGCCTGTGGCCACCTGCTTGCCCTCTTCCTCGTCGTCCTCCTCCTCGTCTGTGTTGCTGATCCCCATGTCATCCAACTTGTAGTCAAACACCAGGCCGTCTTCTGGGAAGTGCAGGGTCAGCTGCGGGGACCAGGAGGGACACAGCTCATGAGGCCCAGCAGATTCGCCTGCCCTGTGGGTGACCCGGCCTGGGGCTGCTGCCTCTCACATTTTCCTGGGTCATCTTGGTCCTGAGCCAGTTGCTGAATCTCGTGCGGCTGCTGCTGTCTCCTGTGGCACCCACACTCCAGACCAGAGAGAAGATGAACCAGGGCTCTATGAGCTCTGGGACACGACTCAGCTTTTCAGGGGACATCTTCTTGAGGCCCTAGGGATGGAGGGAGTGGCATCGAGGTAAACAGGGGACAGCACTGGGCCGCCTACAGAAGTGGGTTGGGGCATGTCATGGCTTCGATTCTTTCTCTACAGTAATTTGACTAGGTGGTCTCACTGCCTATGCTGAGCCAATCATATCTCTGTTCTAAGAAGCTAGACTTGGCATTCAGGGGTCTCAGGTAGCCCAGCGAGAAGGGCAGGGCAAGAGGGATGTGGCCCCACCCTTTGGGGCTGTACCTCTTTAGGTAGAAAGGGCTTGAAGAAACAGTCGAGCAGCTTGAGGAGGCTCATGGTCAGGTTGCTGTTGGTTGAGGCAATCACTTCCTTCACCGAGGAGCGAACAAAAGAGATGGAATCCTGCAGGGCATGCGCACCTGCTGTCATGGCTGTGGGCATGGCGCCCTGCTGCCTCCCTTACCGGCTCTACCTGCATCTTTCCTCACCTCCAAGAAGCTGACAAAGAGGGTCCGGAAATTCTCTTCATAAGGCTTAATCATGGAAGGGAGCGTCCTGAACCAGCACTCCACGAAGGGCATGAGCCCCAGGATGCTGGGCTCCAGGTACACCATGCCGCAGCGGGACACTGTGGCTGGGGAGGCCACTGCAAGGTCCTGGACCTCGAACATCATTGTCATCGCCTGGTACCAAAATGGACCATGGGAATGGGTCAGCTGTCAGCCCTCAGAGCCAGAGAAAGGGTGCAGAGCCAGGGGAAGGAGCTGCCCATCCTGGCAGAGGGATCTGTGGGCAGGGCTGAAGCTGGGGTACAGGAACACCCGGGCTGTCACGTAATGTGGCCAGTAATGTGGTCCTCCCTGGATGCCCGAGGGGGAGCTGAAGTTGGGAGATTCCTGAGATTCTCTGGCAAATCTGACAGGAACTGTATACGCTGCTTCAGGACCCCTCGCCATGCACACAGGTCTTCAGTAACTGCGGGTACTCTCAGCTCAGCGTACACCCCAGGGAATACTCTCAGGCCCAGGCCCAGGCCGTAGTCCTCTTTTTTAAGAACTGCTCCTCACATAGCATGCAAGTACCTGTGGGAGGGTTGCACCCCTTACCCCAGACACTGGACATGTTGCCAGGCCTGGGCAGATACATGTCCAGACTGGGTTAACATGGCTGAAGTGGGCCTAGGAAGCCCGAGGCGGCATCCTTGGAATGTCACAGGAAGTGGGTCTGCTGAAGGGACAGTGCTGAGCAAAGCAGGACATGGCTGAGGCAAGGGCCTGCAGGGTTGTGGAGGGGTACTGGGCGTTGAGTCTGAGCTCCTGCCGGGTGACAGTCTGAGTGTGGCTGTGGCCCTGAGAGGCAGCAGCGAGGGGGGTGAAGGCTTGGCCAGCACAGCTTGGCCTCAGGTTCCCCCCAGCTGTGGAAGAGAGTGTGTGGAGGTGGGGAGGCAGGGGCACCTCTGTGAGCTTGATGATCTCCCCGGAGCTGAGGCACAATTTCTTGTTGTCGTCCAGCACAGTGTTCATGTTCTCAATCCAGACAGCATCCACCGGTCCGTCGAACATGTACCACTTCTTGTTGGTGTCAGCCGCAATGGCTCCCGCCCGGATGAGGGAAGAAAAGATCCCATCTGTCCTGCAGCCACCAGGGAGGACAGGGCTGTAGGTACCAGGGAGGGAGGGTGCAGGAAGAGCTGGCTGGGGGGGGGGGGCATGAGCCCCAGGATGCTGGGCTCCAGGTACATCATGGGGTGCTGGCTGGCTGATGGCCCATATGCACTTTTTTTCCCCCTTTGGTAGGTTCATTGTTTTTTAAAATAAATTGCCATAGGAAAAAATAGGACTTTTTGCTAGAATGTGGCATAGTGAAAACATGCTTACATCCCCTCCCTGCTAGATCCCCATGAAATCACATTAAGGGAAGATAAATGGGGGCTCCCTGACAGGGAAAAGGGAGTGGGGATGTGGGTGGCAGCCGCAGAGGTGGAGGAGCACGCAATTCCAGGAGGAGGACAGGGCTGGAGAAGGGTCAGGCCCTGCCCTGGGATCACCAAGGCCAAGGAAGGGTTGGCAGGGGCAGGACAGCAAAGATTCTCCACTGGCCAGACTTTAGCCAGGCCCCCCAACCTTCTGCTGTGCCCATTTTGTACTTTTTGGTAAAAATCAGTTTTGGCCATGCTAAGGCATATAGGCTGGGCACCTGAGCCACCTTCGTATTCTATCGGGTTCCTCATCCTCCTCTTCTCCCAGGTGAGGTCCCATCACTCGGCTTGTCTTTAGCAAGACTCCTGTGTCTCCCTTTCCACCAACGTGTATTTAGTAATTCTCTGTCCACAGACTCCTCCTCTACTTCTTGGCTGTAAATTCCCATGTGTCCCTGTCCCAAGTGGAACACAGCTTTTCCCCCATTGCTTGGTCCAGTTGCAGGGGTCCCTACACCTGTGGTTATAATGCTAAGTAAAGTCTTCCTTGCCGTGCTCTGAAAGGTATCATTAAATACTTCTTTCCTGTCTGACCCATGGTTCCTCTACCCACCCACCTAACAGCCTGGGGTAGCCATGGTGAGACCCTTTACCAGAAATGTGGGAAGCAGTACAGGCCCACACCGGGAAAGTTGGGGGACTCTCCCTCCCTGGAGTCCCACCCCCACACATATGGTCTTCATACTGGAGCCAAGCAGATGCCAGCAGGAGAATGGAGACAAATGACTCTTTGGGGGAAAGAACAGCTCCAGAGAAAAGGACCCTTGGGTGCTGATGTTCAAGGAGTCTCCATTCAGTCTTGCTTCTCCCAGTCCAATGCACTTCCCCTAAATGCACATCCTGGCTGGGACCACACCTGGCCCTCATGCGACAATGGCAATAGCCATTTGCTGGGGGCTCACTATGCACCTGAAAATGTTCCAGGCACTTTCCAGGTGTTAAGCTCATCCTGGCCTTCCCATAACAACAGCGCCTTTGTCCTCACCACAGAGGAAGGAACCAAGGGAAAGGGTGGGGAAAAGGCGTATGGTCAGAATCTCAGGCTTTAGGCTGTGCAGCCTGAGCTCCCAGTTTGCCCTTGAGGTGAGAGAGGGAGAGGAGGGCCCGGGCCCACACATTGCCTCTAGAGCCTGGGAGCAGGGCTGGGGGCCACGCACCACTCATGGGTGAGCAGGTCGAACTCGCCGTACAGCTGGCCCATCGTGATGGATTTGGGGTTGAGCACATAGTAGTTGACGGCCTCATACACACCGCCGCTGATGGACGGCTGCCCTTTCAGCAGTGTCAGCGCGACTGCCAGAACCCTGTAGCACTGGGGAGACGGGCATCACAGTGACCCTCCCAGCTCCTCAGAGAGCCGGGAGGTTCTAGCAGCCAATGAGGTACACCTGGGGGCAGCACCCTCCTGCAGCGGCACCACCCCTCAGGTTGTCCCGGCACTAGGCTGCTCCGCTTGCTACTCACAGTGCTTTTGCCAGAGCCTGTGGGTCCAACAAGCATGAGGCCATGCCGCACCACCGTGGTCTCGTAGAGCTGGATGCACTTGGTCAGGAAGCCTGGGGGACACAGCCAGGAGCCGGGAGTCAGGGCCTGGGCCTGGGCCTGGGCCCTGGCTCTGGCCTGGGCTCTTGCAACCTCGGGTGAGCCACTTGCACTCCCAAGACTCAGTTTCCTCCGCTACCTCACAGCTAGGGGCAGGTGAAGCCCTGCGCACAGAGCCCGGTGCAGAGTAGGCTCTCCCCGGATGCCAGCCAGTGGACCCCAGCCTTGCTACTGCTATTCCCTGACAACCTAGGGCTGGATGGTCCCTTGTCACAGGTCTGCTGGAGGTCAGCTGTTGGAGGCCCCATAGTCAACTTCTGTCTCCAAACGGCTGACTGTCCTAAGCTTGCTGAGAGCACCACCCAGAGGGAGTAGGTGCTGCCCCAAGTAGCCACAAATCTAGGGAAAAAACGGTAGCTTTGGGAAGCTTTAGAGACAGCTGTCAGTTGCAGGGAGAGGGCCAGGAACATGGATAGGGAATGAAAGGGGTGGTGGCTCAGGCATTGTACATCTGGGGGTCTCTGCCAAAGGAGTAGGGGTGGCCAGGGGTGGCCAATCAGCCAGGGGTAGCTGAGCTAACCTATAGCTGTGAGGGAGAGGAGTCTTGTTAGTCAATAAGTCTGCGAGGGGCTAGCCTGAGGGAGAAGCGTTAGAGCCACGGATGAAGCCGCAGAGCAGTGGGGAGGACCTGGGAGAGGCCTTGCAGGGCTGGGTGTAGACAGATCGGGTTTGTAGGCCCTAAAAAGCGCCTCCCTGAGAAGCGCTCCCTTCCCACAGAGACCCCTGGAGGACTGGAGGATGGGAAGGAGCTGCTGTGGAGGGAACGTCAGGGATGAGATCTCAGCGTGCATGGAGCCACAAGGGCCAGTTCCCGAGCAGGCAGAATGGGCAGAGGAGGGCCTCCGCCAGTGAGGGGTTGGCCCCCGATGAGCAACACAAAGAGGGTGTTGCTCTTCATGCCGGCAGGAGCTCCTGCACTGTGAGGTCTCAGAAGGGGACAATGCTTGCTTCCTATTACCTGGCGGGTGGTGGGACAGCTTAGCCAGGAGCCCAAGTACACACACACATGCCACGTGTGGGGGCTGCGCTGCCCTGTCCCTGTCGTTTGCCCACAACTCCAAGGTAGCTGGAGCCAATCCCGTCTCAGGCACACCCCGGGCCTGCAGGAAGGCAGGGGCCAGCAGCTCACCCTCCACATCCTTCAGGTTACTCTTATCACAGGCCTTGCGGATGGCCTTGTCCAGGATGCCGTAGTCAGTCTCCTCCTCCTTGATGGTGGGGAACAGGTCTGACACAATCCCCGAGAAGAGCTTGAGGTCCTCCTGCAGGAACTTGGGCACGTTCACATCCCGGATGGCCCGGAGGCAGATCAGCTCCTGCAGTGGGGGCCAGCCCGGGCTTCAGGACAGCAGGGCAGGTGCCTCTGCAGCTGCCCCCAGCCTCCCGGAGCCTCTCTCCGGGACCTCCGTTGGACAGAACTCACCTCATTCATGCTGGGGTTTTCTCGCTTGAGGTTTCCAGCAGCTGATATCACGGTCTTCACGGCTCTCATCCCAAAGTCATAGTGATCCTGTTGACGCCATACAAGAAGGGCGAGGGTCCTTCTTGCTCTGCCTGGGACACTTGGCCTCTCGTCTATCACTGACCTCGCCTCTTCAACCAGCTTGCAGTGGAAATGCCACTTCCCCTCCATACCCTCTGCAGCCACCAGCCTGCAGGCCTGGGCCACGTGCCCTTCTTTGGGGCTCCTCTAGCACCTTCCACTTTACCATGCCAACACCCTCCTGTTTTGTCAGTTGCCCACGCTTGCTGCTAAGCCTCTGTAGTCCCAGAACAGTACCAAACGCATGGGGGTGGGGGAGAGATTCAAGTTGTGTTGAACATGTACATGAAAACGTTTCCCATCTGCACAAGAGATGGGCTGGCCTCGATGGCCTTTCAGTTTCCTACCAATGTTCTCTGAAATATCTCTTCAGCCCTAACCCCCAGGCCACACCCTTGTGGCTTTTCCTGCTGGCCCTGCTTCTTCTCATACTTCTTAGGAGGTTTACTATGAATAGTTAAGTGCTTCATTTTGGGTCACGATACCAAACCATCAGAGCTACCCCTAGACCTGACCCACAGCCCAGCACATGTCCTAGAAATCTTGATCTTGAAGCTGTGTGAAGAGAGAGGGCCTGACTGTGGATCATCAGCACTTGGGAAGGGCTGAGCGGATTTTCAGAACCATGCTGGACAGTGATCAGTGGACTGGGAGTGCGTGCAGGTGTGCATGCCTTTGTGCGTGCCTGCACGCTTGCAGTTTTCAAAGTGGAGGATCAGAAAGCAGAGCTTTCTGGGTGCTGAGCTACTTGGACCCTGGAAAGTGGCTGGGGCCTCACCTGCGAGCTAAGCTGCTCCGAGGACAGCTTGAAGGTGGTCGTGATCTTCTTAGCCAGCACACTGGCCTCGTTGAAGCCAAAGGAGTAGAGGGAGATCTCAGCAATCATGGCATAATCGGGGACCATCATGGCCACAGGTCGGAAGAGTGCCTGTGTGTGCGGCACGTGCGTGAATGGTGGGCAGGCCTCCACCCCCACCCCAGGGCTCTAACCCTTCTTTGGACTATGTAGCTCTCAGGAGGCAGCTTTACCACTCTCCTCCCAGATAATACTGGGGTTCCCTTTTGCACCACATCTGCCCTGGCTGGGCCTTTTGCTCTCCTGGGCTGGACAACACCAGCCATTAGAAACAGGTCCTTTGTGGTGACCTGAACCTGCCTTTCTGTAATGTCCAAGAGAGGAACCTTCCTGGCTCCTGGACCCTTATTTCTACTTAGGCCCAGCCTATCAGATGGCTGTGCTTCTCAGATTGGCTCTCACATGCATAGGCAGGCATGACTTCTCCTATGTTCTAAGGACAGGGCTAGGGGGTTCTCTTCTAAGGGGGGGGGCAGGGGTGCTCCCACAGGGTATTGGCAGTCCTTGATGTCCAAGCATCTCAGAGTCCAGACCGGATCAAAGTCCTTTCTGCCACCTGGACCCAAACTTGCCTTTAGGTTGTCAGGCAGTTCAGTGCGGCCAGCGTAGCCCGGGTTCATGGTGATGAACACTGCACAGGACGGTACGAGCGGAATCTCCACGCCCTCAAACATGAAGCGCTCCACCTGTGGAGGAGAGACGTCATCTCGCTGGGGTAGGAGCTGTCCTCCCTGTTACTTCCTCCAGATGGGCCTCCTCATGCTGTACAGGCTCCCCTGTCCTGGCAGCAGCCTGTTGGCTAGGGTCCTGATTGCCGGGGGATCTTCCCTTAGCATCTGGCCTGAGACCTCAGGTCCTCAGCTGGGCCCTAGTCCTGGTCACTCTAAGCTCCCCATACGTTTCCTGTCTCTTACTTCCTCCACCCTAATTCCTGACAATGATTTCCCTAGACCTAGGTAAGCTCAGGCCCAACTAGGTGGCTGTCTGCCGGCCTCTCTGGGCTTGGCCCCAAGACAAGATCCCTGGCTACGCTCAACAAGCCTGAAGGCAGGACCAATGCCTGGGGCTTTCCCTGAGGGTCAGGACAGAGCTTGGCGTGGAAGCTGCCCACAGATTGTGGTACAAGAGCCCTCTAGATCCTGCCCTGTGACGGGGACAGTGAGAGGACATTGAGATGAGAGAGGCTGGCCCCAGGGTGGGCCCCAGTGCCTGGCTTCGGGCCCTGCTGTGTGGGAGCTGTGTGACGGCAGGGGTGGGGCAGGGGCCCTGCAGTGGGCAGGGGAGTGTGCAGTGTGGGCCCCCGGCTCACCCGCTGCTGCTGCGCCTTCTGGATGGTCGTGATCTGCTGAGCCACTACAGACAGCACCTCGATGTCGATGCGGTTGAACTCGTCGAAACAGGCCCAGGCCCCAGCACTAAGGGAAGCCAGAAGTGCGGTGGGGGACGTGTTCACAGCCATTGTGTCACCTCCCTCCAAGGGCTCCCTCTGCCTCCGCTGGGGAGAGTTCCTAGCAGCGCCGCCACAGTGCCACTGCCTGCCCCGCTCCAGTGCCCACTGAGGCTAAGCCTTGACTCCTGTCCCCTCTACCATCCTCCAGGGCTCCTTTGGGGCAATGTCTTCACCCAGGCCTTCCTTGGGTGTCCTGTCCTGTGCCACCTTCATACCAGCCTCACCTGGCCAAGCCCTTGAAGAACTTGCCCATGGCCATGAAGTCCAGCTGGTCAGAGCAGTTGAACACAACCGTCTGTATGGCCAATGCCTTGCCCAAGTCTTTGGTGGTCTCTGTTTTCCCAGTGCCAGCTGGGCCAGCTGGGGCACCCCCAAACTTGAGGTGCAGGGCTCCAGTCAGGGTCAGATAGCACCTGCAGGAGTGAGAGGAGGTGCACATGTCCTGGTGCTCCCAATGGGTATAGCTTCTTCCAGAGGATTTCCACAGCCCCCTCTCCTTGGGTCCTGGGTGTGGGGTGCTGGGACAGTTGGCTCCAGGCTCTCCTTGCCCACTCCATGGCCCTGTAGAGCTTTGCTTAAGACTCACCTGTGACTGACTTACTTCCCTTCCTCTCAAACCTCCCAGGAAGGTCAACCCTCACCTGTCAGTGAGGGGTGTGATCACCAGCCTCCCGCTGTTGCCAAGGTACTCGTAGCCATAGATGAACTCAGCATTCACAGCTCGGATGTACAGGTCGTCATTTGTCCAGTAGTACCTGGGAGTGTGGGGAGACAGGTTCCTGGCCAGGGGGCCCATCAAGGAAAGGGACCTCTTTTGAGATCCTCCTCCCCACCCCCAGCTTGTCATAGAGCCTAGAAGGCAGGGACAGGTCTCGTTAACTGACTGTTTCCCCCACCCTATTCTGTCCTGGCAGCTGCTCCAGCTCCAAGTGGCCCCCTGTATAGTCATATGAGACAAGCCCAGTTGATATCCTGAGAAGTAAGAAACAAGAAACAGAGCCCAGGGAGGGCTCCTGTCTGTTGTAGGTCCTGGAAAGCTGGGATTTACAGCTGCAGATAGCAGCTTCTCTTACTGGGCCCTGTTTGTTGACCTCTTGCTTGGGATGTTAATGGTCGTCTCCTCCCCTGCTCATTTGTTATCTGTTAGCATCTGTGTGAACCTAGTGTTAGGCAAATGGTAGAAGACATGGTGATTTGTAATCTGTATTCACCAAAGTAGTTTCGCACATTCCATAGCCTGCTTCTAGCCCTCAGTTAAGGTGAGCTGTTTCTGGAGGCCTGGGCTCACTTTGAGAGAGACAAAATCTCAGTGAGTCCTCTGAAGCTAAATTCATCGGATCTTCTCGTTGTTTCTCTGGATACCGACTCGCAACATACAGCACCTCTGTCCTCACCTGAGCTGTGAGATCCACTCGAAGTCATTCACACTGATCACATCCTCCTGTATCAGCTTGTTCACCACATCCTTGGCGTGGACCTCAATGACAATCAGAGCCGACAGCACTGCCCGCTGCATGCGGGAGAGCTTTCCCCGTACGAGGGCCACCAGGTCACTGAGCTGGAGCAATGGGAAGCACTATCAGAGACCCACAATCCACGGGGTGGGGGGGTTCCCCTCCCTTGCAGAGAGTGAGCTCTGCTGTGACTAGCTTCTCTCTCCTGAGGTCCTCTGATTCTATCTGGGATGAGAGGGGAGCAGGGATTAGGCTCGGGGCAGAAGTGCACGCGTGCCACCTGCCTCTTTGTAACGGGCATTGCCATCTGAGCCTTTGGGGCGGGCAGTGGACCCTGGTGAGAAGTTGAAGGCCTGGGGGTAACGACAAGCCTGAGGGATGGCACGGAAGGGCCTGGGCAAGTGGCTTCCTCACTAACATCAGGAGAGGGCGCCTGCCTGGCTTCCAGTCCCACCCACTATGGTGAGGCACTAATTTTAGGAGTGTCTGACTTTCTGCCTTTTAGATGTGACCTCAGGCCTCTTCTAGATTCAATGTACTGTAACAGATTCCTGTTACTGGAGTGACAGGAACCTTCTGGGGGTGTCAGGGGCACGGGCAACAGCAATCCTCTATGCTCCCACCTGCTTGGAGAGCTGGGGGAACAGTTGGATGCTCAGGGTGCCAGTCTCCAGAGCCTTTGCCACCTCCATGGTCCAGTAGGTCTGGCAGCCAGCAATGGTCACTTGGCCAGGCCAAATCAGAACCCACTGTGTCCTGGGCATCTGGAACACAACATGGGCAGGCTGACTCAGATGGCTGCCAGCTGTGACTTCCCCTCTTTTTCCCTTGAAGGTTGTCTGCCTCGGACTTTACAGCTCTGGGTTCAGACTGGTAATTTCATCAGTCCTTCAAAATGAGGAGTTGTTAAGCTCTGGGGCCCCTGCAGGTGTGCAGAAAAAGTCATCATTTCCTCAGCTGAGCGGAAGGGAGGGAGATTGTGACCAGGGGATATAGTCTGGCTTCAAAGCCTGGCTTGGCCAAGTTTTGAGCAGAACACATCTCTGAATGTTTTCATCCCTTTGGGATGGGGCTCCCCCCAGCTGCTGGTGGAGGGGCCAAGAGACCCCGGAGTGTAGTGAGTGCATGAACCTAATGGGGTTTATAATTACTGGGAGGAGCGAATCTTGAGATGACCAAGGGAAGTCCTCAAATGGAACTCTTGGACCGTGACCTCCCTGAGATTCTCCAAAGTTAATTGGGACCTGAGCTAGTTTCTGTCTGAAACAACAATCATGCTCAAAATGACAGCTTTTGAGACATGAAAAGGACAGTTGTCAGATTCCTGCCTGAGCCCCCAGAGCCCCCACAGTGGTAGGGTTCTAGCTCGAGGAGGAGGCAGGCAGAAGCCATGTAGGCACGGAACAGGTGCATGGCCAGGCTGTGCGGCCGCGCTCACTTTGGGGTAGGCCTGGATGGCGCGCTCGATGATGCTGCGCACGCTGGCCTTCATGCTGCGCTCCACCTCCCGCAGCCAGTCCTCCACGTTGCTGGTGGGGTAGATGGAGAAGGTCAGCTGCACCTCCTCCCCTTCAGCCGAGTACATGTGCGTGATCTCCAGGTCCTCCTGGAACAGCAGCTGTGGGCCACAGGGATGTGAACAAGGTCACTGGGTGGGTCAGAGACCCTCGTCACAGTCCCAGGCTGACCACCAACTCCAGCCTGAGCCCCAGACCCACGTGTCCTCTGCTTTAGAAGGCCACCTTCGGGGCCGGGGAGACAGCTCAGTAGAATAAGCGCTTGCCTGGCAAGTGCAGCGCCTGAGTTCAATCCCTGGTACTACAAAAAAAAAAAAAAAAAAAAAAAGAAAGCCAACTCCCCAACTACTCAGGAGACCTGGACACATCTGGGCTGGGCATCCCCTCAAGGATGGGCCTGCAGGTCCCTAGCCTGAAGAGGGCCCTTGGGAAAAGAAGCCA
The DNA here is from genome assembly GCA_004027915.1 of Capromys pilorides. Taxonomy (NCBI): domain Eukaryota; kingdom Metazoa; phylum Chordata; class Mammalia; order Rodentia; family Capromyidae; genus Capromys; species Capromys pilorides. Next base: position 13,765 of record PVKN010025893.1, read on the forward strand.
GGCCTGTTGCACGTGTTCCTGTCCTGCTCAGGCCTGTGTGGGTGAAGAGGTCACAGTGCCTCAGAGTACTAGGAAACATGGAGCACTTGGGGAACCAGAAGCCCCAGGGTCCCAGCGCCATGCAGAGGGGATTTCTGTAGCTAATATTTCCTCCAGCTCTGGGTGCATCTCTGGGGACCAGGGATCTCACTTGCTACCTAGTCTACACTAGAGGGCTGGAACA
>PVKN010025894.1:0-13990 GCA_004027915.1 Capromys pilorides
AAAAAAAAAAAAAAAAAAAAAAAAAACAACTTTTAACTGGGTGTGTTGGTACATGCCTGTAATCCCAGTACTCAGAAGGCTGAGGCAGTGGATGACTGAGTTTCAGGCCATACTGGGCTACATAGTGAGTTCACATCCAACCTAAACGACAAGGCAAGAGCTTGTCTCAAATAAAATGATTAAAAAATTTATGTATCACAGTATCAAGTAAGATAATCCATGAAATGACAGTAACTATTTGAAAATCACTTACATGAAGCTGAAAAATATACAGATAACTCATGCAAGTCAACAATAACAACAAAAACCCAATTCAAAAGTGGATAACATGACCAGTATGCACTAATAAAAAAAATAGAAAAATGGACGAAAGGATTGAATAAGCATTCTTCCAACAAAATATACAAGCCAATGTGAAAAGATTCTTAGAGTTATTAATCACTAGGGAAATGTGAATCAAAACCATAATGAAATATCACTTCATACCTATGAGGATGACTCTTTGTAGAAATACAGAAAATGACAAGTATTTATAGACTTGTGAAGAGGAAACCCTATGCACTAGTAGTGAGAAGGTGAAATGCCATAAGCACTGGGAAAAATAGTATTGAATCTTAAAATAGTTACAAATAAAGAGCTGGCCAAATAGTTCAGCAGATTAAAGCACCTGCTAGGTAGGTGCAGGGACCAGGGTTTGATCTTCTGGTACGCAATGCTAGCCCTGCCGCTGGGGCGCACTGAGACTACTGAGACTGGGCATGGTGGCATGAGCCTGTAATCCCAGTGCTTGGGAGGCTGAAAACAGGAGGATCTCTATGAGTCTGATCTGTGTAGTGTGATCCTGAAGATTCTGTACTAAATACATAAAAATAAAGCCAGCATTGTGGTACACACCTATAAGCCCAGCACTCAGAAGGACTGCCATGAGTTCAAGGCCAGCCTAAATTACACAGCAAGACTCTGTATCAGAAAACCAAAATGAAACCAAATAATTAAAAATAGAACTACTATACAATACAGCAATCCTACTTCTTCTAGACATAAATCCAAAGGAATTCAAAACAGGATTTTGAAAAGATAGTTATGCACACATGTTCACTTAGCAGTACCATTCACAATAGTGAAGGATGAGAAATAATCCAAATGTTTGCCAGCAGAAGAATATCTAAGCCGATTATGGTACCAGTCAGGGTTCCCCAAAAAAGGAACCAATATGGCTAGTGTATATGTGGGTGTATGCATACGTTTGAGGGGGAGAGATGCACAGAGGGAGAGAGATTATAAAGAATTAAAAATAATTTGGACACACATTTATTTATGCATTTGTGTATGTATGTATGTATGTACGTATTTATTTATTTATCTATCTATCCATTTATTGTATTTACTTATTTTTTTCTGGCTCAGCCTGCCCTGAGCATGGGGCTGGAGTATCATGTAGTACCGGGGATTGAACCACGGTCCCCTGCACCTGCCTAAGCCTTCCTAAGCTTTAGACTGCTGAACTATCTTGCTGGTCCTATTTTTTATTTACTTTTTTATTTATTTTTATGTATTTGGTACATGGTCTTACTACGCAACTTGGACTCGTAGTGGTCTTCCTGTTTCAGCCTCCCATGCACTGGATTACAGGAGTGAGCCACTATGTCCAGTCTTGGTGGCCAGCATGGGATGCGGTACTGGGGATCGAACCTGGGTCCTTGTGCTTGCCTAAGCAGGCACCTAGAACACTGAGTTATCTCCCTGGCCCTCTCACACATTTATGAAGGATGGCTGATCAAATGTCCCATGGAGTGGACCAGCAGGATGGGAGACTCTTGATAGCCAATGACAGTCAGTTACAGAATTGATTTATTTTTCTAAGAGATGCTGAGGTGTATAACATTAAAAGGCAGAAAAAATAAAGCTCACCATTAAAATAAGGAAGAAAAAGAAATAATAAGATATTTTCACAAAGTTGCACAATCGTCCCCAAGAGAAACCCAGTAGCAAGCAACCCTACTCTGCTCTCTTCTTATCCCTGGACAGCCACCAATCTGCGCCTGTGACCCTTTCTACTCTTCCCTTTATAAAATCACCCCAGCCCACTCTATGAAAAGGAAAGACCCACTTCTCACCATCCAAAATCTTACCGGGGTATAAAACTTTAGACCAAAACTAAAGAAAGTGGAGACAGCAAAGAGAAGAGCTTCAACAAGAAATACTGAAAGGAATAAAATCTTATTTTATCTAATTCCCACTTTATGAAGATCCATCCCACTTGGAGAAAAGAATGATACTTTCATTTAGGGATGGACACTAACACATTTGTCTTAGTTAAGAACAAGGACATACCATCAACTGCAAATGGACCCAAGTGAAAGAAACTGAAGTACCTCAGTGAAAGAATGAAAAGTACAACATTAAACTCTTAGAAAAAAACACAGGAATATTCACAACATTGAATGGGGAAGATTCCTTAGATATGGCAACACAAGTGAGGTGTCAACAAAAGTCAGAAACATACATACATTTATTTATTTATTTATTTATTTATTTATTTATTTATTTATTTATTTATTTTTGGGTCTCCAGGGTCTCACTACACAGATAGGATTCATAGTGATCCTCCCATTTCTCAGCCTCCCAAATGCTGAGATTACAGGTGCGAGCCACCACATCCAGTCTCAATTGCTGTCTCACTGTGCCCTGGGAATGGGGCCGGCACGGCAGGCCCAGGGGATTGAACCCCTGGCCCCTAAGCAGATACTTCAGTGAAATTTTGTGTTTTAAGAGATATCATTATTCGAGAGGCAGAGGTAGGAAGATCACCAAGAGTTTGAAGCCAGCCTGGGCTACATGGTGAGTTCAAGCCCAGCCTGAACTACACAGCAACATTTGTCTCAAAAACAAGGGGCTGGGGATACGGTTCAGCAGCATAGGTGCTGAGTTAGATTCCCAGTACTAAAAACAACCACCACCATCACAGGATATTAGCATGCTGAATGCATATACCCACCTGTCACAGCTACTCAGGAGGCTGAAGCAGAGGGATCACAAGCTCAAGGGCAGCCTGGGCAACTGAGTGAGACCCTGTCTCAGAACTGAAAAGGGCTGGTGATGTGCTCCATGACAGGCTGCTTGCCTAACATGAGTTCAGTAGAATTCCCAGTACTGTCCCCCACCCCCAGCCTAAAAAAGAAAACATCTGTAAATTGTATATTATAAAGAACCTATACCCAGTACAATAAACAAAAAAACTTCTGCAATTCAATAATAAAAGAACTCAATTTAAAAATGAGCAAAGAATTTGAGTAGCCATTTCTTCAGAGATGTATGCATGGTACAAAAGCACATGAAAAAATGCTTAATACCAGTATTCATTGGGAAAATGCAAATCGAAATCCGAGTATCACTTCACCTACATAAGAATAACTATAAGAACAAAGTAGAAACAACAATTCCTGGCAAAGATGAGAAAGAACTGCAATCACTGTTCTCTGTTGTTTAGGAATGTAAAATAGTACAGCCAATGCGGAAAAAATGGATGACAATTTCTTAAGAAAAAAAAAATAGAATTACCATGTGATCCAATAATTCCACTTCTGGTTATGTACCCAAAAGAAATGAACACAGGGTCCTGAAGAGATATCATACACCTGCCTGCATGGCAGCAATATTCCTACCGTAACCAAGACAACCTAGGTGTCCACTGACAGATGAACAGATAAACAGAACATGGTATTGTACATATATGGAGCAGAATATTATTCAGACTTAAAAATGAGGGCAATTCTCATACATACTCCAATATGTGAATATACTTAACAATACTGAGCTATACATTTGAAAATGGTTAATTTCAAGTGGTTAATTTTATGTGTTTTATCACAATAAAATACAACTACAATCCACAGGGTGGGGAAATCCTATAATGACATATTACTTCACACCAATTGAATTTGGCTATAATTCGGAATATAGTTTAGCAGTAGAGTATATACTTAGTATGTACAAGGCCCTGGGTTCAATCCCCAGCATGAAGTGTTTATGCTTATGAGTGTGCAGCAAAACCAAAACACTCATGTACTGCTGTTGGGAATGTAAAACAGTACAGCCACTTTGGAAAGCAGTTTGGTAGTTTCTTTCTTTGCATTTATTTTTTATTTTTTGGAAACAGGGTCTTGCTATTTGTTCCAGGCTGGGATTGAATTCACATCTAGTCCAGGCTGGCCTGGAGCTCACAGTGATCTTCCTGCCTCAGCCTTCCAAGTGTTGGGATTACAGATGTGTGCATACATACATTTACAATATGACACAACAGTTCTACTCTTGTCTACCCAAAAGAAATGAAACATGTCCACAGAAAGATTTGCACATGGTTCAAATAACTTTTTGATTGTCAAAAATAGAAATAATCCAAATGTCCATTGACTTATAAGCAGATTCAAGAAGAAAAAAGCCAGGCACAGGCTGAGGCAGGGGTTTGCTTATGTCCAGGAATTCAACACCAGCCTACAAGACACAGGGAGATTCTATCTCAGAGAAAGAAAAAGAAGAGTATATATCTATACAATTAACAACTATTCATTAATAAAGAGGAAACAAGTACTGACATATGCTACAAAATAAATGGTTTAGAAATCACCATATAATTGAGATTTTATTTACACGCAGTAGTCAGAAAGGTGAGCTCATAGAAACAGAAAGCAGGTCACTGGTTGCCTGGAGGGAATGAAGGGTGATTGAGTACGGGTTTGGAACATCTTTTTGGTGTGATGGGAATACTCTAAAATTGACTGCAAAAAAATAAACAAAACTGACTGAGGTGGAAACCCTAATGAATCCTCTCGAATCTGCAATTGGGCACTGAGGCAGCTCCTGTAGTGTAGCAGTTATCATGTTCGCCTCACACAGTTGGGCCCTGAAAACCGATTTCTCTTAGATTACACAATTTGGATTGGTCTAAGTATTATAGGTTTGTATATGTGTGTGTGAAGGCAAAGAGGAGGAATGGGAATCACAGCTGTATTCTCATAGACAACTTTACCTTTGCCATTCATGTTTTTGAATAAGCTTTATAAATTTTGTTTATGTTCTTCAGCACATGGCAGTGCACACAACCTACAAGGCCAGTCAGATATCACCAATGAAATAACATCTCAAAACCAAGAAAGAAAATTGATAGTAATAGCGATAGTAAGTCCAGGTTTACTAAAATTGATTAAACTTTAAATGAGTGAATTTTATGATACATAATACCTATATGCCTTAATAAACCTCAGATTTCTGGGTTAGACAGACTCAAGCTAGCCAGTTAGATGCTCTGCCAAACCATTTCCATAAACAAAATAAGATAAATTTGCAACTCCTAGGCTTTTCCTCAAAATATAATTAAGACATACACAATAAACAAATCAGGATATTAATGATAGGCTTTGTAACTCTTCACAGGTATAACAATAAAAAAATTTCACAAATATAATAGAAATATACAAGAAGAAAATTTAGAAACCTGCAAGAAAAAAATCCATTTTGTTACCAAGAAATTGGGAACAGGGTCGTCCCAGGATCAGTCAACTGTCTGAAAAATTAGACTACATCCTAGAAGCGAGGAGTCACCCACCCCAGAGGCCGCACAGTGAACTGTGTCAGGAAGCCAACAGTGGCCTGCAGGTTGCAGCTCTTCTACTCTCCTCCCTAATGGGAAATCTATGCAGAAGCCATACCCCAGATATGGGGCACGGGCCAAAGGCAAAGCACAAAGATAACAACAACATTGGTTTTGTTTTCTTAAAAAGTTTAGGACTTTCAAGAAGACAAGTTCTTCGAGAGTAATACTGTCTTAATCAAGTTTCCCAGTCAATAAGCTCAAAAACACAACAAAAAAACCTCTGTTACACTTGTTAAATGCCTCTTTCACACCAAGAGCAGACCCTTAAAGTGACCCATCCTCCCCGGCCTAGCCTTCTCAACCCTACAGGATGTGGTGAGGGTCTGAGATACAGGATGAACAAAGTCATCTTTACTCTATGGTGGCTTCCTGGAGGAGTATTAACGAAGCACTAAGCCAGGGATGTATGTCAGGGGTACCTATATTGTGCAGGGTCATGGGTTCAATCCTTAGCACCAGAAAGAGAAGAGCAGAGGAGGAAGGGAGGAGGGGGAAGGGAGGGGAGGGGAAGGCAGAGGAGAGGAGGGGAGAGGAGGGGAGGCAGGAGAGGAATGGAGAGAGGAGGAAGGGAGGAGGAGAAGAGAGGGAAGAAGGGAAGGGAGGAGAAGGGAGGGAAGGGGAGGGAGTGGGGAAGGCAGAGAAGAGAAGAGAGGAGAAGGAGGGGAGGTGAGAAAAGGGAAGGTCATTTAAATGACCCAGGCATAGTGGTGCATGGCTGTAATCCCAGCATTCTGGGAGGCTAAGGGAGGACTACAAGTTAAAGGCCAGTCTGAAAACTTTAGGAGATCCTGTCTCGAAATAAAAAGAAAAAACTGGGGATGTAGCTCAGTGCAAAGACCCATGGTTCAATTCCTAGTAACTGATACAGAGGGAAGGGAAAGGGAGGGGAGGGAAGGGAAAAACCAGTCAAAACAGTAATCAATCAAATCGTCAGGGAGACAGAACTCCCACTCTGGGGACCCACAGGGAAGGTTCCCGAGGATGGCGCAAGGAGCTGTATCTGCATCCAACTCAAGTAACTAACCATCACTACTCCGCAGGGTACAGGGCCTAGGACGCCCAGGCTCCAGCAGCCCCATCGCTGCGAGGTCACACCAGGGTCCCGAGCTCAGCTGCAGCCAAGTACGGACGCCCAGCTGGCGGGCAGCCACAGTGCGAGGTGACACAGGCCAGGACGCACGGGCGAGGCCCGGCGCGCAGAGCCTGGGCCAGACCCTAGCCTGTCTGCCCAAGTCTTGAATGGGGAAACTGAGGCCTGCCAGCATCACACAGACCAAAGCCTGAGGTCGTGCCTCTGCTGTCCCCAATCCCAGGCCCTGAAGTGGCTAGAGGCGTGCACACCACTGTGGGCAGGGCCCAGCATGGCCTCTATGGGGACCCTCATCCTGAGAGCAGCGTGACTGCGCTCCTCACCTCAAGTTGCTCCACCGTCGCCTCCCAGCTCTCTGCTGCCCGCCCCGAAGGACCCGCCCACCAAAGCCCGGGCCCTGCAGCCACACAGCGCCCCCTGCCGCTGCGGAGGGGTAGGCCCACGTGCTCACACCTTGCTTTCCTCCGTTCTCTTTCCTTCCTTTCTTCTCTTGTTTTTCCATGCCTTTTTCTTCATTCCTTTTTTCTCTCCTTCCTTATTTCCTTTATTTTTATTTCCTCCATCATTCCTTTTCTTCCTTTACTTCTTTCTTTCTTTCTAGTACCAAGACTTTTCATATCCCCAGCCATACTTTTTAAGACAGGATCCCACTAAATCGCTAAATGCAGTCCTCCAGACTCAGCCTCCCAGAGCGCTGAGATCACAGGTGTGTACAACCATAGCAGGCTGTTCTTTCTTTTCCTTTCTCTATTTTTGGACCTGGAGCTGGAATCCAGGACCTTGTACATGGAATCTATCATTGATGTCAAACCCAGTACTATCGGCCCTCATTTTTTTTTTGGTTAGCTTTATCCTTTTCTTAATTCCTAGCCACTCCTTTCACTTCCTTTCCCTCCTTTTGTTTACTTTGTTTTCCTCTTTTTTTAAAGTCAGATCACTTCCATTCATTCAGCATCTATTGATCTAATGGTATTACATAGTGATTTTCCCTTGTAATGTTTATTTCTAGAGGAACATGAGTAGCCTCCAATGCCTACTCAATGCGTAGAGGAGAAACTCCGTATCTTTCCAGCCGAAAGATATGAATCCAAGAATACCCTGGAGCTAAACTAGTATGGTCAGAAGTACCTGATGAGCTAAGGTGACACAAATCCACTTTTCCCTGGTCCTCTTACTAAGCAAAACTACAAAGCTTAGAGCTAGATAAGAGTGGTTCATGCTTGTAATCCCAGAGGCTAAGGCAGGTGAACTGCACAAAATTTAAGGCCAGCATAGGCATTTGGTGAGAGAATATTGGGGCCCCTCCATAATTTAAAAAAAAAAAGCTGGAAATTTAGGTAGAGTCCTTGTCTAGCATGTGCAAGGTCTTGGTAGCAACCAATCAGTACCACGATAAATAAATAAATAAATAAATAAATAAATTCTGGAAATAATATAAGAGACAATGAATGGAAATTTAGAATGATAAAAAAAAGGCCAACTGATTTGAGATTCCAGTCCCAGAAGAACAACATAGCAGGAAGGCTGCTAGGAAAAGGGAGGGGAAAAAACCAAAGATATGAGCTCACTAGAACAGGTTTATTTCAGAGCAAACCCGAAAGACACCGCTCTGACACACCAGAACAGTTCCTCTAGTACAGGCTATGAGGTCTTTCATGGGGTGATGAGGGGGAAGAGTTCAGTGAAAAGGAATTGTGGCTACCTGCCCAGGAAAAGGCTTGAGAATGTACAAGGAGTAGTGGTTGCTACCAATAGCATTGCTAAATAATGATGAGAATTACAAAGTGCAGCTCTCTTACTGGGCCTTATTAACCCACACTTATACATCCTTACCAGGTGCAAAAGCATAGCAGGTGGGAAGGGGGCGAGGGTTAGAGTGGCCTCTGGTCATCCTAGGATGGCAGAAGTTGTATTCCTTCATCCCAGAGTCCACGGTCAGATGGGGGAAGCAGACAGTGACTCTTTTCCTTGCCTACTTCCTGTTAACTTGAGGCAGCAGTCAGGGGCATGGCTGGACTGAAGAAGGAGAACCACATTGATGTGGCCTTTAACATCTGCCTGTGAAATGGCCATAGTCCTGTTGGTGAGAAATCTTTGAAATAGATGGTTTAGCAATAATAAACAGGTGAGTAAAAAAAGAGAGCACTCTAAAGGGAAGAATCCAGAATAGGATAGTAGACTTCTATGAATCTCACAAACTTTGCAAGAGGTTCTAAGACATTTATTGTACTGCCAGAACCTCCTGCAGGGCTGCGGTTATGTCATCATGATTATCTGGGGTGAAAGTACATGTTGTATGAAGCATCCTTGAGCAGCTGTAAGATCTAAACCCATGTGATTTTGTAAACTTTTTTCTTTTTTTAATTTAGGTGCAGGGTCTCACTATGTAGATCAGACTCAGTGATTCTCCTGCCTTCAGCCTCCCAAGTGCTGAGATTACAGGCGCGCACCACCACACCGAGTCTCAATTGTGGTCTCAGTGCTCCCTGCAGGTGCTGGCACAGCGTACCAGGGATCAGACCCCAGCCACTGCACTCTGCCTAGGCAGGCACTTTAGTCTGCTGAGCTATCTGGCCCACCCTAAAACTCTCTTTTTCATTTGATATGTTTCATCCATTAATAATGTTATAGCCTGGTGAGTGCCATTTAGTTCATAGACTAGGTGTTGGGCTAAGCACTCTAAGTTTACCATAATAGCAAGTACTCATGGAAGGACGACAACCAAGGATAAAATCACCAGGAAGTACAGACAACATCCAATTTTGGGGTTGTTCAGGCAGAGAGGAGAGACTATAGCCAGGAATAGAAGGAAGTCCTTGGCACATTGTCCTGGCCTCCTGTACTGACCATAGACTGATAATTGTCCTGATGGAACTATATCCCTGGGAAGTGTCCCATGATATTTTTTTCTTCCTACCATACATGGGGAATAGTAGTATATCCAATATTAAGACACAGGTGGTTAGGTATACATGTGTTTCAGACCAGAATGTTGTTCAACACATTGTTTAATGGTAACATGTTCAGATATTACTATTTTTAACCACGGGGGACAGAATAGCCTATGAGTGGTTGCTCTGTTTTTACTTCATTGAAGAAAGGTTTCTATGGCTTTGTGGGATCCCTCCCATTCAGGTTCTTACGTGTTGCAGAGAGACAAATCTGTCCTATTTTCCGTCACTGATGGAGCAAGGTTCTAAAAGAAATTTCTCTCTGCAGTTGTGAGTATTTCTCTACACACCCAGCAATAGGAGACATTGTGGACTTGTGTGGAGGCAATGGCTACTAGACACCTTTATCGTTGGTTCCATCCTCATGATCACTGGAATTTGGCAGTCTCTGTGATATCTAGATAAGATCATAATTAGCTTATGATCTTATTGGTCCCTTCATGTTCTGGATGTCCTCAAATGTTGGCAGTTACTTCATTAACCTTGGTCTCCAAGCCTCAGTTGTTGAACACCCAGGATACCAGTTATATCAATTTATCAGTGGGAACTGTAAGCTTAATCTTATGATCTTATCTAGATATCAGGTGATAAGATATCTTATCTAGATATCAGGTGAGAATAAATGAACTTGACCAAAAGATTAAAGACATATGAGCACCAAAATGGAAAGACAGCCTGGGAAAGGAGCCAGCTCCGGACACTGTTCTTAAGGAATTGGAATAATAAGTGTAACCAGCCAGCTCCTAGACCTATTTACAAGTGTAGTTGCAAAACGTCAGCAGGGGTTCCCTTCTTATATCTAGCTTATATTATTATTACTTTTATAACTCTTTGGTTATACTTTTCTGCTGGATGTTTAAGACCAAGTTAAAGTGAAACATGTGCTAATCAAAATTAACCTCTTGCTATATATCAAGGTTAATTAAGACCCCTTAGGTATTACTTTTAGAATCATGCACAGATCCTCTCATTTCCTCTGTGTTGGACATTAGGACAGACAGATGGACCACGTGAATTGCTATGGACGCATGGGAGATGTTCCTCTTTCTGGTGAGCCTCCTCTTTAGTACACTGTACATTGGTTGACTTTTTTCCTCTGAAGTCCATCAGTCTGCCTGTTCAGGAGGTTGGGGAACTCACCAAAATTGTAGAATCCTGTAGAAATGGTCCCTTCATGTTCTGGATGTCCTCAAATGTTGGCAGTTACTTCATTAACTTTGGACCCCAAGCCTCAGTTGTTGAACACCCAGGATACCAGTTATATCAATTTATCAGTGGGAACTGTAAGCTTCATCTTATGATCTTATCTAGATATCAAGCACCTTGAAATATATAACATGGCTAGGAAACTGTTATTTCCTTATTAATCATATTAGTCTTAAAAGCTGAATCACTGCAGAATTTTAACAGATGACAATTATAAAGTTTCACTCAGAAAACCTGAGATCAAAGGCAATCATGATGATATCATTATGTCAAATGACATGAAGGAACTTTTATCTAAATTTGTTATCCTTCAATAGCATGCCATCTAAGAAGAATGCATCTGTCCATTGATGCACTTTATGTGACACTGCCTGGACTGCACAGGGTTTGAGCACTTCGAAGTGTTGTCACACATACATTACATACTCATAATGATCACATAGGCATGAGCCTTGCATCTTCTGGCTGACTGGCTCATGCTGGATTGGCATCTCCATTTCATCGCCAATAGCTGGAAGATAAGTTGGAAGAAGTAATACATTTGACCCTAAAAGTTTACTACTATAAACAACTTTAGCTCTGGGAGTCACCAGTATATTTTTCAGTTTTGCATATTTGAAGACCTGTACATTTGGGCAGTAATAAAGAATGTCACAAACCAGATCAGAGCTACCCAAGGAGGCAACTCCACCCTGCTTCTTGTCATTGATAAATCTAGTGTCTGTGCCAGTCACACGGAAGAGCTCAAGTCCAATATCAGTCTTAGAAATGAGAGTAAAGCCTTTGTCTGAAAGCAACAGTAAGATTGGAGAGGAGAGTTGGGATCTAGAGAACAGAGCTTGACAATAAAAGAGTCAAGGCCACAATCCCCACTCCCAACCCCAGTCTCCTTTGAGCCACCAGAAGCTTTTAGAAGAACCTAGGCTGAGCCAAACCAACAAGAGAAAAGCTCAGAATAATGAAATATACATATTTCTTTCTATAAACTGCATCCTCCACAAACCATTTCTTGACATATTTGATCCTTCTAGTTTTGCCAGTAGCTCTTTTTATTTCTGGTAAGTTAAACAATAGCAACAAAAAAGACCTTATAATACAAAATCCTCTCTATACTTATAGCTTTCCCTGTATTCTGTTTTTTATTCTACTACTGTAATCTTTCTAGAACAAACCTGGCAGTGGTCACTTATATTTTATAGTGCCCTTTTTCTTCTCTTTTTTTCTCTTTGGTTTCAGATTGTTACATTTTAAATTTGGCTGGCTGCCAACAAAGCTCTATGCAGAAAAGCAAATTAACTCTATAACTGTGTCTAAAATTTTACAATGCACAAGAAATATTTTTTTTTTTCACAAGAAATGTTTTTGTGCAGCAGGTTGTCTGATCACCTCTAGATGTTTGGTTTATCTTCCTCTGTGTTAACTTTGCTGTGCCCAGAACAACAATCTCAGGTGATCCTGTTGTCTTTAGCCCTTATTTTATTTTATTTTATTTTTTGCAAAACAGGTCTAACTGAGTAATGGTATTATAAGTTAGAGCCTCACTGACATTTCTTCGGTAGTGTATGTGTAACTTCTTTCTGTTTATTGGTCCTTAACAGAGCCTTATCTCCAGGGTAGGCAGACAGAGAAAGGCAAGCAGAGAGTGAAGAAAGAGAACTCCTACCACTTGCCACTTCTCTGTAGATAGTTACCCAGGTGACGAAAAATTTGGAATCAAATGTGCCAAATTTAGGCCAATGGCTGCTGTTGTTTAACTTGTACCATGCCAAGCCATGGGAAGATAAAGTATGAAATGGTTAGTCTGAATTTTATTTGTTTGTTTGTTTGTTTGTTTGGTACAGGGTCTCCCTACACAGTTTGGATTTATAGTGACCCTCCTGTCTCAGCCTTCCCAGCACTGAGATTACAGGCATGTACCACCACACCCAGTTTCGGTGGCTGGCAAGGCATGCCAAGGTTTTAGGGTTGGCATGGCATGTGGTACTGGAGATTGAACTTGGGTCCTTGTGCTTGCCAGGCATGTGCTAAATCACCAAGCTATTTCCTCAGCCCTGAGTATCTCTTTTAACCAGAGGGATGAAAGATTTTTAGAAGGCAGCCCAAAGAGGAATTTGAGAAATTTGGGAGCCCATAGTAACCGATAAAAAAGTAGTCAGGAGTTTGTAGCCTTGTGATGAAGCACCCCCCAAGCAGGACCAGGAGTCTGGATAAGTTCTCCACATGGCCCAGCCACACCAGAGAAGGATTTTCTGGGAGATTTGTCAGGCATCCCCTGCTCCAGTTTCTCTAGAAGTCTACTGTGGAGTCCAGTCCTGTGGGACCTCATGGGGCTCTAAGACAGACCTACAGTTCCCAGGCACCTAGGAAAGATGGGAATCACTCTCACCTGTCCAGAGATGGATAATGATGAATGCAGTCTTGAGTGGAAGGTGAGCAGGAAATGGCAAATGGCCTCCTGGGGCTCATGAGGAAGACAGAGAAAGAAAGAGAAAGAGAAAGATGGGCTAGTATCACAAAAGGAAGAGGCAGGGATGCCAGAGTGGCCACTCAACCTCTTCCTCACACAGGCCACCAAGATGTTAGTAGAGAAAAAAGGCACCAGCTCAGCAGGCCAGCTTTCTTTCAGAACAAACCTGAGAGGGATCACCCAGACCCATAGACCAAAATGGTTCCTCTTATGCAGGCTATGAGATCTATAGCATCAGAAGTGGGGGAGGTCAGTGAAAGGCAGTTGTTGCTACCTGCCAAAGACAAGGCTTGAGAAGGTAGAGGGAGTAGTGGTTGCTCTCAGTAGCAGCACTGAACCATGATGAGGATTGCGGGGTGCAGCTGTCTTACTGGGCCTTACTAACCCACACTTATACGTCCTTAGCAGGCGTGAAAGCATAACAGGAAGGAGCTTCAGAGTGGTCTCTGGTCAGCCTAGGACAGTAGTGGTCAGATTCCCTCAAGCCATCTCATGTTCCTTCTCAACAAAGCCCACAGCTGGAATTTCCCAACTCACAACCTTAGTTCAGAAATCAGCCCAGATACATTCATTTCTCTTCCAAATGGAACAGAACAGTCTCTGACCACATCACTTGTGTCCAG
>PVKN010025895.1:0-13998 GCA_004027915.1 Capromys pilorides
TGCAAGGGTCTGAGTTCAATCCCCAGTTCTGCAAAAAAAGAAAAGGAAAAAAAAGAAAATAAGAAAAAAAGAAAGAAGACTGGAGACATGTGAAGGAGCTGGGTTCAATCCCTGGTACTAAAGACAATACAAATTAGAAAGACCAACAACAAAACAAATCAAAAGAAAATGGAAGGAGAATAATAAATGTAAGCCAGAAATTAATAACGGAGAAAATAAAGATATGATGGGAAATACCAAGATAAAGCTAGTTTTTAAAAAAGATAAACCTAGTTGATAAATTTTTAGCGAGACTGATTGGTTAAGCAAAAAAGCCAAGCAGGCCCCAGAAAAGGGAGCAGAGTGTGAACCATGGTAGAGGTTAAAAAGCTAACACAAAAATATTCTATGAAAATATGAGATTTTTGGCAAATGATTGTGAAGAAATAAACAAATTACAAGAAAACTACAAATTCTCAACAGACTCCAGAGGGATAACCTAAATTGTACTATAGCAACAACAAAATTTAATCATTATTTTAGAATTGTCCTGCAATATAAAAACGAGCCTCAGCTTGTTTTATGGGCAAGTTCTAGCAAAACACTGCAGGCGCAGCCCATTCCAATCTCATTCAAAATCTCCAGAAAAGAGAACAAAAGGGAACTCTTGTCTACTAATTCTGTGACAATTAGGAAATATGCACTTCTACGTAGACAAAGGCAGCAAGAGAAAGGAAAATTAACTGCAATTTCTCTAATAACCATATATGCAAAACCCTAAAAACATTCAAGACGTCTAGGAGGGGATGCGTGTGTGTGTGTGTGTTTGTGTGTGTGTGTGTGTGTGTGTGTGTGTGTGATCACTATGATGATTAATTTTGACTGTCAACTTGACTGGCTTCAGAACTGCCAAGGAAATGAGAACAGCCACTCCCCGTGATGTCTGGGTGGGTCACGGGGTTGTCACCCTGGGAACTGTATCTGGTTCTCAGCCCCTTTCTCTCTGGTGCTGTCCCCCTATTCTCTGGTTCTAGGTGCCAGGAGTGAGACAGCTCTCCTCCACCATGCCCTCCTTCCGTGCTATTCCTGTTTGGCTCCAGGCAGCCATGGACTGACCCCTCTGACACTGTGCATCTAGATAAACCTCCCCTCTTTTAAATTGTGAGTGTCAGACATTTTGTCTCAGCAATGTGATAAACGGCTACTACCACCCTAATGGGTTTTCTATATGGCATCTGGTCATAATGTAATAAGACAGCATCGGCATATACAAAACCTATTATGTCAAAATTGAGTCTATTTCTGGATTGAAGGGTACTTTAATATTCATTTCTCCATAGAAACAGAACAAAAGAGAGAAACATCTTTCGTCACCTCAATAAGTGAAGAGAAAGCACTTAAAAAAAAAAACAAAGTAGCATGAATCCACCCATAGCGAAAATGCTCAGCAAAGTGA
Organism: Capromys pilorides; assembly: GCA_004027915.1. Taxonomy (NCBI): domain Eukaryota; kingdom Metazoa; phylum Chordata; class Mammalia; order Rodentia; family Capromyidae; genus Capromys; species Capromys pilorides. Next base: position 1,436 of record PVKN010025895.1, read on the forward strand.
AACCTAAGAAAATTCTCCTAAACTTGTACCTTGGCCCATGCACAATGTGAGCCTTCAGTAGCACACAAGAGTTCACACAGAACTTGACAAAGTGACTTGGGACTCAAAGAGCAATGGGTTGAGGACAGCCAATGCCTCTCCAAGAAGAAAAGGGGGCAGGGACCTGGTCTCCAGGTGATCAGACATGCTGTCACTAGGTCACTAGAGCAGCATGGTATGGATAGTTTGACACTATCCTGGAGCAAGGGGCAGTGGAGAATTGGCTAAACTCCTACAGCATCGACTGACAGAGGTAGAGTCGTGGTCAGTGGGAGGAGAGGGCCGGCAGCAGTTCTTCCTGTAGGACAGGATCTGGAATATTCTAAGGCCCAGGTGTTGAGAGTCTCCTCTCCAGCTTTATGCACCTGGGAGGCCTGGTGCCCTCAGGAGGTGGCCGGGTGGAGGTGCCTCCAAGAATCCCTGGGGCCCCAGTCTCCTTTCTTCCTCTCGCTTCCCAGCGACCACTGACCATCGGTGAGTGCCTCTGCTCTGCTGCACAGCACTGCTACAAGGGCAGCCTCCCTGCAGGCCTCGAAGCAGCAGAGCCTACAGACCATGGACAAAACCCTTCAAATTCAAGTACCAAAGTGAACTTTTCCTCTTTTTAAATCAATTATGGGAAGTATTTTGTTACAGTAATAGGAAACTAACTAACACAAATGGTATTCAATAACTTCATCAATAAAAAGCAAATCCAGGCACAAGAATGAGATACCAAAAGCACAAGACACAAAAAGCGCACTGTGCTACCAAAGACACACACCACAAGGACATGTTAACACGTTCAGCTACAATAAGGAAAAGAATTCAAAGCTAGCACCAAGGAGGCAAAACAGTAGTCACACCTGGGGAAGATTTTGGCACACACGTAACAGTCCAAGGATCAGAAAACCAAAGGCAAACCTTCAAAAATCTAAAAGAATAAAGTAACGATCAGGGGCCGAGGATATAGCTCAGGGCACAGCACCTGCCTGGTAAGCACAAGGTCCTGCATCCAATTCCAAGTGCCAAAGGAAAAAAAAGAATGATCCAGTGGGAAAATGAACAACAGACACACACAGGTGTCCCCAGAAGAGAAAGCAAGGTGGCCACCACGCTCCACCTGTCAGAATTTGGAGGAGGAAAGCAGAGCTCGTGTGGGAAAGGGCTGGTACCCACCTGCAGCCCCAGCATTCACAGAGGCTGAGGCTGGAGGATCACAAGTTGGAGCCCAGTCTGAGCAGGTTAGTGATTGAGTGAGTCTCATGGTTTAGATCCCACCTGTCCCCCAGAAGCCTTGTGCTCAGAGGACAAGGGAAGGGCCTGGGTCACAGGGTGCTGCATTCATTGATGAGCTCGGTAGCTGAATGTGCTGTGAGAAGGTGGAGCCTGGCCAGGGGAGCCAGGTCACTGAGACAGCCTGGAAGGATGCATTTTTGTTGCTATTTATTTATTTATTTATTTATTTGGTAGAAGGTCTCGCTACACAGCTCATACTCATAGTAATCCTCCTGTCTCAGCCTCCCAGCACTGGGATTACAGGCATGCACCACCATGCCCCACTTGGCCCATACTGTGTGTGGCACTGGAGATCAAACCCGGGTCCTTGTGCTTTCCAGGCAGGGGCATAGACCAGTGTGAGCTATCTCTCCAGCCTAAGGATGCACTCTTGTCTTTGGCTCCTCCCTTCCCTCTTCTTCCTGGCTGTCATGATGCACACAGCTTTCCTCTACCAGGCCCTTCTGCCGTGTTGCTTTTAGCTTGGATTCAGCCAGCTCTGAACTAAGCCCTCAGAACCTGTGAACCGAAATGGACCACTCTTCCTCTAAGCTGCAGCATCAGATAGGTGGCGTGGCCCAGTGATGAGAAAGCTGGCCAAACTGTGAGACCCTGTCTGACAATAAAGAAGGGCTGGGGATGTAGCTCAGAGCAGAGGCCTTGGGTGCAATCCCCAGTGCTGCAAAAAGGAAAAAAAAGGAGCGATGAGAGGAAGAAAGAAGGGTGAAGGAGAGAAAGAGAGAAAGAAAATGAGAGAGAGAGAGAGAGAGAGAGAGAGAGAAATCGCTGCTGTGTGGGTACCAATTTGCACACACCAAGCTGTCAACAAGAGTCATATCATGAGGCACTGTGTGTCACACACTGACAGGAGTGGCCTGCTCCCGAGGTGTACTTCATCTCTTCAGTGACAACAGGACCCCCTGTGGCTCAACAATTCTATCCCACTGCAGCCTAAGAGAGTTCTTCACAGGGCTGAAGGACTCATGAACAAGAAAGGCCATCATGTCACCATGTACTGGGACAAAACACAGTACCTCCCTGCCCATGAACAGATGGAGGAACAACTATGTCAACAAAGAGTCACACAACGGACTCCAGCACAGAATTGGAGGTACATGATTACAGCCAGGCAATAATAAGTAAGTCTTAAGATTTCTGAGTTAAAAAGCAAGCTGCTAGAGAATCCATGCCCTCTGACACCATTATGTCTAATTAAAATAATTAAAAATAAACACTGTATTTATGGGCATATATGTTATGCCATAAAACTGTAAGGAATAGCAATATAATGATAATAAAATTAAACTGGGCTGGTTCAAATCCAACAGAGCTGGCACCCTTATAGAAGGGGAAGAGTTCCTATCTGTAAAGTCAGCACTGGGGATGGCTGAGGAGGAAAGATTGCAAGTTCCAGCTCAGCCTGGGGAACTTAGTGAGACCTCGTCTTAAAATAAATAGAAAGATTGGGTATGTAGCTCAGTGTGAAGACCCTGGATTCAATCCCTTGAACAGGAAAAAAAAAAAAATAGTGGTGGGTTGGACATCAAGCCACACACGCACATGTGCAGATGCAGGCAGCAGCTGAGGCGCCTCTCCTATAAGCCCAGATCCCTAGAGGCAGCTAGGGTGATCAGACCCAGAACAGACTCCTCCCAGCCTGCCCGACTGTCTTGGCTGGCTCCTGTCCAAGGCAGGACGTTGCCGTTGGCTAATTCCCCGCCCCCATGATGCTTCCCTACGGCAGCCCCAGCCAACCAAAACAATGGGCTTCCAACCAGCACTTTCCATCACCCGCCTCTACAGTGTCTTTTCTGTAGAGTTAAACCTGGACCCACAGGTCAGCTGGGCCCATCCCTGCCCCCACCTTCTAGTGCCCCTGGCATGGATCTCTACTGCTAAAGCAAGAGTCACCCTGTTGCTCCTGTAGCAGATGGGTACAAACTTAGATGCCTAATAAAACTGCTGTCTCATGGTTCCGTGACCCCATCATCTCCCTGGCCTGGGCCTGGCTCCAGCTGGAGGCTTCAGGAAGGATCCTTCTCCTCACTTCTCCAGCGGTGGAGGCGCCTGCAATGGGTGTGGGCCCCTCTCCCATCCTCAGGGGCCAATGCTCCTGCAATCTGACCCTTTCCCATCTCATGTCTTTCTCTAACCACAGCCAGCAAAGGATCTCTGCCTAAAAGGACAGAGACCCTTTATTTTGTTTTTCTACTACCGGTGTTTGGGCCCAGGGCAATACCAGCCCTTTTTTTATTTTGAGACAGTTTTGCTAGTTCCTCAAGGGGGATTCAAACTTGTAATCATCTTGCCTCAGCCTACCAGAGTGCTGGCATTACAGGTGTGCACCACCACACCCGGACTGAGCCCCACAGGACAGCTGGCAGGTTTCCTGACTTTTCCAAACCTCAATTTCCCCACCTGTGAGAAGAGGAAATGAGGAGCTAGAATGCCACAGCACTCCCTAGTTTGGATGTCACCTCCAATCAGGCAATATCTGGATCCCACCAGTTGCCTACTTCCCTGCCAGCACATATCCTGTCCCATGATGCTGCTGTGGGATTCATGGCAGAGCCAGCCAACAGCGCTGTGGCTCTCTCATGTTTCTGGGACAGGTGACTCCCAGGCCCAGCTCATCTTTCCTGCAGCTGTGGCAGTTTCTGAGGGAAGAGCGTATTCTTCCTGCAAGCCACCCCCAGACTCCGTGAGGGGCCACAGTCTTGCTTGGGTGTTGACCCCACCACTGTGGATCACACATCCCACCTTCTGGCATGGTAGTTCCTCCTCAGGCTTGGTGGAAGGATATGGGGACCCACTGGTAAGGAGGTGCCATGCAGGCACAGGTGCACACAGGGACAAAAAGAAAGGGAAAGCCAGGAGATTCCAACACTCCTGGAGGCTGAGGCAGCAGGATCTCAAGTTCAAAGTCAACCTGGCCAAGTTAGCGAGACCCTGTCTCAAAATAAAAAAATTAAAAGGGCTGGGCTGTGGCTCCATATGAAGGTCCTAGGTTCCATCCCCAGAACTGGAAAAAAAGAAAAAGAAACACTTTTTTTACACCAGGCACATATTAAAAAGTCTTTGAATGATGGTGAGATTAGTGATGTCACCACACAGAAGGACATAACGTTGCAAAGACATATTATGATTTATATCTAGAATGGCCCCCTAGGCCTCATGCGCTCAGAGGCTGGTGGAAGGTGATTGGATTATGGGGAAGCCATAGCTGGCTTGGGGTTAGAGGTGGAGCCTGAGTGGAAGAACCAGGTCAGTGGGGGCTGGCCCGGAAGTGCACATCTTCCCTGGCTCCTCTCCTCTCTCACTTCCTGTCTACCATAATGTGAGCAGCTCTCCTCCCCCATCCAGGCCCTTCCACCAGGCTGCTGGTTATGAAAGGAATTAAAGTTCTAAAATACAACCCAAAATAAACCTCTTCTCCTTTAAGTTTCAAGTGTCATATATTTTGTCCCAACAATGAGTACATGATTTTTAAAAAGATGTAATTTTCCTCCAAGTTTATCTATATATTTCAAGCAGTTCCATACAAAAGCCCAGTAAGACTTCTGACACAGGACATCCATGGTGCTAATGTTCATCTGGAGGACTGCAAGAGAGGTGCATCCCAGAGTCCTTCGTGGAGGACAAGAAGGACTACAAAGCGGCTCACCGCATCACTAACCCCACTCACTCAGATGCAGACCCTAGAGAGAGAGGCCCAGGAACTCGGGTCCTAGGGCTGCTGGGATCATGGATGAGACACGAGTGCATCAGTAGGGGCTGGCAGCAGGCAGGAAGATTGCCCAAGACTGTGCTGAGCTTCTGGTCAACCATATGGAAGAAAATGCCAAGGCTCCCTGATTCTTATGTGGAATGGAAATGAATTCTAGAGCATTAAGTACTTCAGCTAACCCCAGGCATGGTGATACACATGTGTAATTTCAACATTTTGGGAGGCTGAGAAAAGAGGATTGCAAGTTTGAACACAGCCTGGACTACTTAGAACTTTTCTCAAAATGAAAAACATAAAGCAGTTGGGGATGTGACTTGGTACAAAGGCCTGGGTTCAATCCCCAGCACCTCCGTACACGTACACATAAAAGCTAAACACATACATAAAAACTAGAAGTAACTTTTAGTTTACTTTTTATTTTTTAATTTTAAAAAGAATAAAAGTTTTAAAAATCGAAACATTAAAAATGATGCAGAATTTCCAAACAAGATGTCTTAGTTACTTTTCTCTCCTTGTTGGGACAAATACCAGACACGCAAGCTTAGGGGAAGAAAGGTTTATTTAGCTCACAGTTACTGGAGGTTTCATAATTGATTGATTGATTTTTGCAGGGCTGGGATTCGAACTCATGAGTTTGTACTTGCCAGGCAGGCATTTGTGCCACAGAGCTATATCCCCAGCCCCCTGAGGTTTCATAATTTAAAGCAGCCTGAATTATGTAGCAAGACCTCGAGACTCTAAGCCACCGTGTCCAGGATGGTTCACTCCATACCTCCAAGACAGACCGCCACCTGGGGGGAGGGGGGTGCTCTGACAGCGCCTGCTATCAATTTAACGGTTGGCGCCTCTCTTGGCCACGCCCCACAAGCCCCGCCCTGGCCCTTTGGCCCCGCCCCTCCAGCTGTGCACTTGACAGCCCCATGATTTGCATGAGGCTTTGGGGAGACAACTTAGATACAAATCATAGCACAAGATAATAGGAAATGAGGCCTGCAAGATGGCTCAGCTTAGGCAACCGCAGGGACCGCGGTTCAGTCCCTGGTGCCACATGCTGTGCCAGCCCCCCAGGGCAGGCTGAGCTGGCCATAATAAAAAATAAAAAGAGATTATAGGGAATTAACAATGATTGTTATATTGCATATTGTTATCTTTGAAGTAGTTACTCAGATTACCAGATACAGTCATGCAAATTTGACTTAGGAATTAGACATTAACTGTTCTTTTCAATAAACCAACAAAAATTAGTATTATTATTATCTTAGTTAATATATATATTATATTATATATATATATATATATATATATATATATATATTCTCTTTCTTCTTTCAATTTGTCATAGCTGAATCTTGAAAACAACCCAAATGCCCAATGCCTATCCATTTTTATCAATGGATAAAAATGATATGATATTTTTATAGGATGGAATACTACTCAGCTATAAATAAAGATAAACTTGAGGCTTTTACAGGTAAATGGATGCAATGAGACCATACTGATAAGTAAAATAAAGTCTGCACGTGTAAATATTGTATTGTCTCCCTTGTGTAATTTTTTAATTTTATTTAATTTTTAAAAGTTTTGGCACTGGGGATTGAACTCAGGACCTTGTGCTTGCCAGGAAAGTGCTTATGCCTCTAAGCTATCTTCCCAGCTCCTTGTCTCCCTAGTGTAAGAAACCAAAAGAGTAAGTAAAATCCAAAAGATACAATAGATATTGTGAAAGGGGGGGAAAAACTGCTCAAAAGAAAAAAGAACTAGGATGAGGAAAAACTGAAAGTATTGTGCATTAGGGTGAGCTGGGTTCCTTAGCATGTTAAAAACAGATCGGGGACTCACTGAGCGGGTTATTTTGTGTTCTGCTTCTTTGGACTCAGTGGCCTCAGGTTCCCGCCCAGGGCTCTGCACCCTAATAACTGGTGCCTCTTTATTGCTGAATAGTGTCTAGTTCTATGGTGTGGCCACAACTTGTCACTTCCTGTGTTGATGGACATTGAGTTTGTTTCCACTTTGGGCTGCTATCAATGAGGCTATTATGGATGTTACGGAAAAGCAGAATCTGATTTAAAAGATTGGTATATTTTGTTGGATGAACACTGAAAGCTTTTTAAGGGAGAAGGGAACACTGGGGATGGAACCCAGGGCCTCGCATGCACTAAGCACTCTCGCCAAGCTGCATTCCCAGCCCTTTTTTAAAAGAAGAAAAAAAAAAAACTTGTTTATATCCAGGTTCTCACTAAGTTGCCCAGGCAGCCTTAAACTTGCCATCCTTTTCACTCAGCCTCCCAAGGAGCTGGGACCACAGGCATGTGCCCCAAGCCATACTCGGTTGCAGTGCTCTGGCGAGAGCAGAATACAGGTCCCTCTGTGCCCACACCATGGGTGGAAGCCTGTCTGCTTGTCCTGGGATCTGACCAGGGCTGCTGCCACCTGATCTCCACTGAAATAGTCCAGAGGGACCTGGGTGGCCAGTGAGTCTCACAGGGCTGAGGGGCAGGCAGAGCCTGCGCCCTGTGCTCTGAGACGAAGGCTAAAAGATCCTGGGCTGGCTGTGTTCCTGTGAAGGCTCAGCCTGCAGCAGGGTAGGAGGGTGCCTGTGAGGAAAAGACAGGTGGCCCTGCCACTGAGGAAGAAACCCAAGCTCCACAGCCCACGCTGTACACATTTCACTTCAGGACACTGCCATCTTTAGTTGGGATCGGTGTGAGGACTCTGCAGCAGCTCCTGGCTGTGGAACAGGAGTCCTGACTTTTGAGTCACATGACCTGGCAGTGCCTGGGGTGCCAGGGGCATCTGTTCCCAACCTCGCTGGTGAGGTGCTCGCCCCCTCCCTTGTCTGAGTGCTAGCAGAGCCACGCCCCCACTGGGACCCTGCTGCGGTCCCAGCTGCCCTATCTTGGCCACTTGTCACCAACAGCTGCTTCTAAACCCCATCTTCATGTCCCGCACTCCACCCCACCAGGGGAGGGTCCCAGTAAGATGCCACTCATGCTGCTGTTGAGCAGAGAATGTACCGTGAGGCCAGAGGCCAGAATATCACCATGGTTCTCCTGGGCAGTAACCTAGGTGATTTCAAGTGACTTCTGTTTCTTTTTTATGTTTAACTATTTTCTTCTTAATTTTTATGTATTTGGTATAGGGTCTCACTACACAGATCAGACTCATAGTGATCCTCCTGTTTCAGCCTCCCCAGCTCTGGGATCACAGGCGTGCACCACCATGCCCTGTCTTGGTGGCCAGCTCAGCATGCCTGGGGTGGGACTGACACTGTATGTGGTACTAAGGATCAAACCCAGGTCTCTGTGCTTGCCAGGCAGGCATTTGGACCACTGAGCTGTCTCCCTGGCCGCTGTTTAACTACTCTCTAAAGTTTATGTAATGAAAGGACTGTATTTCAGATAAGGGAAATCAATAAAAGTTATTATTCTTTACAAGGCCATTGCTGGCTTCCACAGCCCTACTCTGCACCCTGATAGGTAGCCCCGGCAGCTGAGCTCAGGGGACTCCTCCCAGGTCACCAAGGCCTCTGCTCCGAGGGCCCCAGTGGCTGGTGTCAAGCCCAGATGTGCGCACCACTCTTGTCCCACTCCAGGGCCCCACGAGCCTCTCTCTCCTTCCTGCTTTCAGTGGAAACTTATCTCTCCCCTAGTCCCTATGGGCCCAGGGGTGCTGTGTCCCTTGTGGATCCCCTATACCCTTCTCTTAGAAACGGCTTTGTGTGCCCCCCACCCTATTCTCTTCTGGGTGATGGGTCATGGCTGATACGATCAAGGGCAAGGTCGGTGTCACTAATGTTGCTAGCACATGTGGTATACAGCAGGCACTTCATAGTTGCACACAACTCAGGAACATCACCTGGGCTCTCTGCTTCCCTATTCTGCAGGATGATTGTGAGCACTCAGCTCATTGTGGCCTTGTACTCAGAGACCTCACCCAGTTCTCTGCCCCGGTGGTGTCCTGTCTGTCCCTGACTTTGAGCTCCCCTTGTGATGCACAAGCAGCAGTGCAGCATTCCTGAGAGAGTAAAAAGCTAGCGCCACCCCCTCCTGCCACTCTCCCAGCCACCGCTGTAGGCATTAGCGCCTACACTGGCAGACAAGGCCGAGTGACTCACAGTGGCTGCAGTCTTCCTGGGCCCCCATCTCCAGCCATTCTCTCCCATTTGCTGCCTCTGCCTTTCCTCCCTGTGGCTTCCCCTTTTCCAGGCTCCCCCCCACCCGCAGCCCTGGAAACCCCACGCCCTGTCCCACCCCAAGCTGGCCACCTCATCCACATCAAGTGTCCTTCTGGGGCCTCCAGGATAGGCTGGGCTGGGCAATATGGGCATGCGACCGTGCACATCAAGTGCTTGGTAAGTGTGTGTGTGTGCCTTGTGAACTGCACTCTGCCTCCTTCAAGCAAGGCACAGTGGCACATGGGTCTCTGTCCCTGGACTGACTGGTGTTGGCAAATCTCAGGGCACATCTGCCTAGCCCTCCAGGCTTCAGGGGTTCTGAGCTGCCAGGCCCCAGTCCCTGCTGCCGAGGTCCTGCTGTGCCTTTCTGCTCTCACCTCTTCCTTGTCCTTCCCTAGGCCCTCCGCTGCCTCCTGGACCCCTGCCTGGCGCAGCTCTATTAGCCCAGCACACCCTTGCTTTGTCTGGCCTATGGGCCAGAATGGCTGTCCTGAGTCTGTCCTTCCCATCCCCTATAAATAGCCCATTTTATCTCCTTGGTGAAGAGAAGCAGTGGGCTGCGGCCCGGTCACCTCCTGTCCCATGACCAGGACTGTCGCCAAGTGGCTGTGTGACCTTGGGCAAAACAGGCCCTTAGGGCTCATCCTGTTGCTGTGGATCCTGCCTGGTCCTCTGGCCTGGTTATCTTTAGGCCTGACAGGGCCTCCTCTTCCTGGCTGCCCCAGGATCCTCAGTGAGTGTGGACATCTGGGGGAAGGTCAGGGCGCCAGAGTCCTCACGAATGACTCGCTTTGGGAAGATCAGTGGCACAATGTCACGTGGGCCCACGTGGGTCTTGAGCCTCTGAGGAAGCCTTGCGTTCACAGGGTACAGATGGGTGACCTCATTCTGATGTCAGGACCGACCAGCAGCCTGGAGGAGAAGGGTGGCCTGTCTGTAGCCTTATGACCTGGGAAGGGGGGTGGTCCAAGAGCCAGAGCTCGACCTTGGAGCTTTGTGAGGTTTTACTGGGTGTCAGGAAGGTCCCTAAATCCGGAAGCAGCTAACTAGAGAAGTCCTACACCCCCTGGGCTCCCATCTCTAGTCAGGCAGTTTCCTGAGCCCAACAGAGACCGGAACTGACCTGCAACACTGTGGTTCAGCCTTCAAGCTCCCTGGGTCCCTGGCTGTCCTCAGGACCCAGATCTGGTCTCAGCCTCAGGTCTCACTGGGTCTGTCAGAAGCTCATATCAGGAATGGACTTCCTTGGGCCTGAGGGGTGGTAGCATTCAGTGACCGCCCAAGGCCACCAGGCAGACAGGAGAAGGGGATCAAGCCAGGTTGGGAAGAGAGGCTGGCAGATGTGGCTCTGACATCAGGCAGAAGAGCCAACCCCAAGGCCATGGAGAAAGAGGCAACAGGGTGAGACCCTTGGGTACAGATCCCTGACACCCCTGCCAGGACCTCTGGGGGCCCCCTGGGGCGGGCCCAGGGCTCCTTACTGCAAGCAGGATAAGGGTGACCATCCATGTTGAGAAATCCATGTTGCTCCTATGTGACTCCCTCCCAGAGCAGGGTGGAGGGCAGGGCTGTGGATGGCAGGGTGGGGACAGTGGGAGCCAGGCAAGGGGCTGTGAGGGCCACAGGTCTGGGTCTCCCCAAGGGGGGGCCTTGGCCACTGGCTTGCACACATAGCAGCACTGCAGGTGGGCATATGTGCCTCGTGGCAGCCTCAGCGCCACTTAGCCCCTTGCCGCCCAGGGTCCAGCCCCTTCCGGATCTATGCTTGCCAGCTTTCACCTTCAAAGCTGCCGACTCTCCCCCACCCTGTGGATTCCCGCCTGCACCCCACTGCAGTCAGCATCAGTAAGATCACTCCCAAATTGGACATCAAAGAACCCCCAACTCTTTCCCTCAAAGCCGTAGTGAAGACACAGGACAAATTGACATTTTTTTTCTTTGTAGAATTTTTTTTAGTAGACGTAGTCTTCTTTGTTGTTCTTTCTCATTTTACAGCAAACATTGCAAATATAGAAATTTTTTTTCTGTACAACAGAACAACTACAGTGTACAACAGGGACCGGACTGGGGGAACACACAGTGCTACCCATCGGGGGCCCCCCAGCCTCCTCGACCCGTCCCCAGGCATTGCCCACCTCCAGTTCCCAGGCTTCAGGAATCTCCTGGAGGCCACTCAGCCGCCACATCTGCTCTGTTCTCTGCAGTGGCCTCCAGAGGTGGCAACAAAGAGACAGACCAAACAGAGAAGTCACAGAAAATCACAGACTGAGAGATTGTATGAGGGGCCCCAGAAGCCACGTTGGCCAGGCCCCACAGCAGGTATTCTATGTTTTTTTTTTTTAAAAGAATTTAATTTTTATTATTTTTTTAAAAAAGGAAGAAAATAAAGAGAGAAGAAGGCAGAGACAATCAAGAAGAAAGATAATGAAAAAAAATCCCCACCCCACCCCCACCCCTAAGACACAGTTTTCCGAAGTCCCTGGCATAAGTGTGTATGTGTGTTTGTGAGTGTGTATGAGTGTGTGTGTGTATGGGGGAATCCAAGTGTGGGTTACATGGGTGTTGGGACACCTACCCACGCCGTGTCCCCTCCCGCTGTCCCCGCACACAGCTCCCACCCTGTTACGCACACGCTGTGTTTCACCATGAGTCTCTGAGTTTCCAATAGCTGCGGTGGATCTTGTATCCTTTTTGGTCCAGTGGCATCACGAGTTTCGGGAAGGGCAGGGCCACCACCTCCGTGACGGCTCAGGACTTGTGCTGGGCGGACACGCCCTTCCAGTAGTCCAGGATGTCGTGCAGATCCTCGTCCTTGGCGAACTGGACCTTCTTGCGCAGGGCATGGCCGGCCGCCATGAACTCCTCGTCGTCCTTGGGGCGGCGCCGGCTCAGTCTGAGGCGCTCCCAGATGCTCTGCGAGGCCCTGCAGGGGTACTCAGGGCTGGACGCGTAGCTCAGGTTGTGGTACTGCGGCGACAGCTGGGAGTAGGCGAGGTCGCGGGGCCGCGGCCGGGTCAGTGGCTCCAAGATGGATGCTTTGCGGCCGCCCAGGCCCTCGTGGGCTGGCGGTGGCAGGGGTGGCACAGGCGGCTCGGCGGCAGGGTGGGAGCCAGGGTAGGAGTGCCGGTGCTCGCCATACTGGCGGCTCTTCTCGGCCTCGGCCCGCAGCACGGCGGCTGCGGGTGTCACAGTGAGGATGGCCTCTGCTGCTGGTGAGCTCTTCTCTATGTACTTGGCTTCCGCGGCCGTGGCTTTGTGCACGCCGGGGGGCTCAGTGCGAAAGGCCCGAGGGCTGCGTGTGGAGCCACTAGACGAGGTGCTGGCTCGCGGGGGGCCAGAGGCAGCCTCCACGCTGTGGTGCCGCTG
>PVKN010025896.1:0-13947 GCA_004027915.1 Capromys pilorides
AACTTAAAGTAGCAAAAACAGTGTGATACTTGTTTCATGTTAGATAAAGATCCACAGAACAGAATTGTGAGTTTGGAAAGAAACCTATACAGTTTTGGTTGACTGATTTTGAATAATGGTTCCAAGTTAATTCCATCGAGGAAAGAAGCCCTCATCTTCAACCAGTAGCTCTGATACAACTGGTTAGCTGCATGCAAAAATGGAGCTGCTCAGTAACCTCATTCTATATATAAAGGTGAAGTAAAGATGAATCAATTACATAAATATGAGATCTAAACCCATAAAACTCATAGAAGGAAACACAAGGGTACATCCTTTGGCTTCTTTTACTTAGCGTATGGTTTGGAGGCTCATTCACACTGCAGAATCTATTCAGATGTCATTCTTTTCTATTGCTAAATAGTATTTTATTTTATGGAATGAATTTGAATTCGTTAATGGAGATTTACACATGATACCGAAAACATAAGTAAAAGAGGAGAAAAATAGATATATGGAATACCATTAAAATTAAAAACTTGTATGCAGCAAAAACATAAAGAAAGTGAAAGCATAGCCCATAAATAGGAGAAATTATGTGCAAACCACTTATATGGTAAGAGTTTAGGGTCCACAATATACAAAGTATCCCCAAAACTCATTAACAAAAAAGCAATACAATTACAAAGTGGATAAAGTGCCATAGTACCCAATTCTCTGAAGATCTACAAATGGTCAACACACACACACACACACACACGCAAGCACACACACACACACAAAATGCCTAACATAATGAGTTATTAGGGAAATGTGAATCAGAATTATAATGAGGATCCTTTGGAATGGCTACAATTTTGAAAAAGGAAAAAGTTTGGAAAGTAACAAGTATTACAGAGATGTGAAGAAATTGGAAATTTTGCACTCTGTGGGATTAGAAAACAGTCTAGTTGCCGTGGAAAAGCAGTTTTGACATTTTTAAAAAAGTGGAAAATAGAATTGCTGTATGATATGTTCAATTTTATCGCTAGGTAGATTTTCCAGCAAACCAAAATCAGATGTTAAACAAAAACTTGTACACACATGTTCTTTACAGTAGTACTCATAATAGCCAAAAGATAGAAATAGCTGAAGTGTATGTCAGCTGATGAGTGGATAAACAACTTGTGGCACATCCATACAGTGGATTATCATTCCACCATAAAAAGTACTGAAGTACTGAGAAATGCTGCAATGTGGAAGAACCTCCAAAATGTGCTACATAGTAGAAGCCACACACAGGAAGTTGTATCTCATATAATTTCATTTACATGAATTGTTCAGAATAGACCAATCTGTAGAGAGAGAAAGAAGATTAAGGTCAGAAATCTAAGAGTGGGTGTGGGAAATGACTGCTTAATAACAGACATGAGATTTTATTTTGGAGTGATGAAAGTGTTTTGGAAGCAGAGAGAATCGGTGATTACATAACATAGTAAATGCACTAAATGTGACTGAATTGTGAACTTTAAAATGGCTAATTTGATGTGAAGTGAATTTTACCTTAACAAGTTATTTAACAAAGCAAGCAAGCAAACAGAAAACACAGTCTGGCAGAAGTCATCAGTCATAAAAGAGAAGGGTATAAACGGGAGATGGCTTAGCCTTGTTTCCACTTGCAGGCAAGCGGTAATGTGATCCAATAAAGAAACAGCAAAACAGGCAGCACAGCTGGGAAGACCTGGACTGAGAAACCATTCCTACGTGGGCAAGACCTTAGCCTGCCTTTTCTGCTAGAAAGCTATACAACTACTTTTGGAAATTAAAAATACAAATAATGATTGTGTTTTCTGTGTTTTTGCCTATGTTCTCTTCATGGTGAATCTTTTAAATTATTGTTAGTCTGAAAAGCAAATAAGTGAAGCGTTACAACAGAGATCAAAAGGAGGCAAAGGGGAGCCTGATATCGTGGGTAATCCCAGCACTGAGGCTGTGGTAAGAAGATCAGCACGAATACAGTCTGGACAATTCATTGACTTAGTGAGATTTTGTTTCAAAATAAATAATGAAAAGGAGCTAGGGATGTAGCTCAGTTGAAGGCTCAGTGTTTAATCTCCAGTATGTAAGGAAAAAAGGGATTGGGTAGAAATCATGTCCAAAGGAACAAGCACTTGAGCACTTGCTAAGGTCCTGAGGCAGTGACTTATTTGATGTATTCTAGGCACTGAAAGAAGTCAGGGTGGCTGGACCAAAGTGCATGTGAAAGACGGAGCAGGAGGTCCTGGACGCCTGTTGTATAGGGCCTCATGTGCTGCTCGGAAGACTGGCCTGCTTGAAGAAACACGAGAAGCCAGTAGACAGTTTGAACTGAGGAATGACTGGGTAGAGAATAGAATATAGATGATTATACATGCATTACAAGAGCTGGGGGGACAGGGAAAGATATACTGGGAGCACAGAATAGTAGGTTATGGTTTGTCTTTTATGAGAGACTGGGAGAGCTCAGTTATGGTCTGGATAGCACTTGGAGCCCAGGGCAAATGGAAGTTATCAAAGAGATTTGAGCAGGAGCATGAAGAAGCAGCCATGCCTGTGTTGAACATACTTCCCACAAAGAGGTTGCTCTGTCAATTTTCCTTGGGTGGGCAGCCTGAAGCATTTATCTGATGGTTGGCAAAGGGCTGCAGGGGCCTGAGGAGAGCTCACTGTGGTTGTCCAGCCTCGTGGGAATGGAAAAGATGCAAGGCCACCTAGAAAAAGCCTCAGGATGCTCTGGAACTGTCACTCATGAGACTCATGTTAGGTCCTTGAGGCCCTGTGTGGCTCTAATTGAAGTCCTCTCTGTCACTGATATGTCAAGAGAGAGATGGTTCTGTCCCTAATGAAGCATTGGATGGAAATTTGACAGCTGCAAGTGGGAACAGTTTGACACTTTAATGGCTCACTGACAGAGCTGGCTACACCCCCCAGTGTGCGAGGTCTTTTGGTCTGGCCTGTGCATCCAGGCGAGTCTGTGGTCAGAGGCCTTACACCATGGGATGGGTATGTCTATCACTCTTCCCTGAGTCCTCTGGATCAGTCAGGGTCAGTGGGATGCAGACAATACACTCCAATTAGGTTAATTCAAGGAAGAGTTAATAAAACAGCTATTTACAAAAGACAAGGTACTGGGAACCCTTAAGGCTGAAAAACAGGACCCAAAGCTAAAACAACTTTGTCACCCTTCATTTCAAGGGACAGGACGTGGAGGAAATACCAGACACAGGAGCCTGCATGGGGAATCATATGCAGAGCAGGCTGAGAAGAAGAGTTGGGCATCCTGTTAGGGGGCAGAGCCAGAGCCCTCACACTCTTGTAGAGAGGGGGATGGAAGAATAAATACCTCGAGTGCACTTTCCTCCTTCCTCTGCTCCCTTGCCAGACCCAACAAGAAGCAGAGATTAGGGGAGCCTATTGGTGTGATCCAGCTAGGCAGAGGAGAGTGCTGAGGGACCAGAAGCCCAAATTAAAAATGTTCATGTTCTTTTGGGCAGGCTCTGTCTTGGGCACAGGATTCAAAGATAGATTAGATGTAGCCTCTGACTTCAAGGGCTTTTAATGACCATCAGAGCAGACCAATCTTGACATACACAGTGGGATGGATTAGGGCTGAAAGGGAAAATGAACAAATTGAATGGGCTTTCTCATGATATCAACCAAAATGGCAGGGAGAAGACCATGAAGGTAGGGAAGGGAGTGCCTGTCTGTAGCTCCTTCTACAGAGGGTGATATACTTGCAACATGTTTACATTTGATGGCAATGAGAGTTTTCAGAGCATAAAGATAACAATGCAGCCTCATAGCCTTGCTGCAGAGAGTAGATGAAATACTGGATGCTTGTAGACTGCCTAGTTCAGTGCTTGATCCTCTAGGTAGCTTCCAGTGATCTCCCAATCACTGTTCCTTTCTGCCTTCACTAAGGTAGACCAGTTACCTCACCTGAGTTAACAAGCCAGGTAGATAGATCACATGGCATGTCCACTGGGGGATTCAGATCTACTTGGCTTCTTTCCTTTATTAGGGGTCCACTCTACACCAAACACTTTATTTTATACTTATAATCCCAGTAGCAACTTTTGGGTGGAATAAGTTGACAATATTGCTTATGCATTTTTCTCTCTTGCTTCTTACGATGGTTTAAAATCATGTCTGCAAGTGTTCTGACTGTAGAGAGTTTGGATCTGTCCCCTGTCCTCGAATCTGGGCTGACTTCCCTGAATTACTTGTCACAAGAAGTATGTAATGGAGTTGATGCTGTATAGCTTCAAAGGCAAGATCAGAAATGGGCCTATCACTGCTTCTGCATATGTTCTTGGAATGTTCACTCTGGGGAAGCCAGGCATTATGCAACAAGTTGACTGTCCTACACTGATGCTGCCATGCTGGAGAGACCATTTATGTATGTATTTTGATAGCTCAGTAGCTTCTAACATTAAGTGCCCGCTGTACCCAGTGGAGATTTCAGATGGCCCAAACCCAGTGACCGCCTGACTGCAACTACAGCAGAGTCCAAGTGAGAATGGCCCAGCTGAGCCCTCCCTAAAATCCTGACTCAATAAAAATGAGTGATTAATGGTTGGTTGGGCCTTCAAGTCTGGGAGTAAGTTTTTACACATCAGTAGTAATTGGAACACCTTCCTGCTGTTTCCATGGTTTTGTACTTCATGCTATGGACTTTGAATTTGGCCGTGTAACTTGTGAGAACAAATGCAATATAACTTACATCTAGCCAAAAACTTCAGATGTGCTCAGGGTGACTGACCATAGGAGGATCATGCTCCAGATAATTGCCGCCTTTCATCCTAAAATGAGAAGCATGTGGAAAAGACCTGAACTCAGCCTACATCCTGAAGCAGAGCTGCCTCAGTCCACTTATAGGCTTATGAGTGAGAGATAAACACTAGGAGAAAATCACTGAGTTTTGGGAGTTTTATCCAGCAATAGATAGTTTTCTTCAGCAGTAGATGACTAAAATAAAGTATGTGAATGGCATTGTTATTCTTATTTCCCAGATGGTGAAACTGACACACATAAAGTTGAAATGAATTGTTTAGGTCATATCCAGTAGGGGATGGATTATACATGGGAACTCCCTTTGAACCAATGTCTACAGAGAAGCATTGCACTAATGTATCTTTCATAGGCTCAAATGTGTCTCCAGCATGCCTGGTCAGGCCCTGGACCAGACATCTACAGTAACTTCAATTCCTGGAAAAGCTGAGGGCATTGTATGAGATATCTATTCAACGAAAGCCTCCTTTTCAGGTTCTAAAGCTTCAACCTTTAAATGCCTTCTGTGTTATGTATTATCTCACTGGAGCACAGAGGAGATAGCCAGGTGTTTAGAAGTGGAGAGAAACTGTGTGGTATAAATATATGAGGAACTTGGCCAGTATCTGCTTCTTTCATCCTTCTCTGGTCTTACAGGTAGTGCCTTTTGGAAAAGTTATCAATTCGTACTATTTTTTTACATTTATAGTTAGAGAAAACTATGTGCTAACCAGTGTGCTTGGCTATATGGTTGAATACACGTGAGAATGTACATTCATGCGTGTGTGTGTACGTGTGTGTGTGTGTGTGTGTGTGTGTGTGTGTGTGTGTGCTGAGCCATAAAGAACTTATTTGGCAGATAGTGAGGGCTAATGTGGCTGGCTTTTGAATCAGACGATCCTCGCTTTAAATGTGATTCTTCCCATTGGGCAAGTTTTGTAACAGCTCTTAGGCTTAGCTCTTCATCCTATGCATAGGGGACAGTCATACCCGAGTAAGGACTGGGCTTGACCTTAATGAAGGAATGTGTAAGTGCACCTGCCATCTTGTAGGGCTTAAACAAGGTGTATAGCCTTTTCGTTTCCTGTCACCTCTTGTGAACCATGACTCTAAAGCACAGATCACCTAACTAGATAAGATCCTGGGGATTCTAGTGGCATCTGGGAAGCTTCCCCAATTTAACATGAAGCTACAGGGAGCTCCTTTGTCCATTAGGAGCTGTCATGCAGTTGTCTCCACTCATATGTCCTGCTATTGGGGAACTTTCCCAGCTGCTTTTACCACCGTTGTAATCACAAACATTTCTCTTTAAGGGCGATCTTACCATGTGTAATGCAATTTGTAATTTATGCTTACTTACATAATTATTTGATTAACAGCTGTCTACTACATATTTTATGAGGGTAGCAGAGGCTGAATCTTATTTGTCATGTGCCATCTTGTTCCCTGCACTCAGCGTGAAGAATGGCTTACACTTTAACTGGTCCACAGTGCTGTTGAATGAATGAATGAATAAATGAACACTGCTTCTATTACTTGGAAAGCTCTGCTTCTGTTCTCTGGTTTTTCAAGGTCAACTTTCTAACTTGCTTTTTGGTAGACCTTCAGGGTTCTAGCTGAAACAAATGTCATTTTCCTTTTGCTCAGAAATGAGGATGTTTGAGCAAGGTGAACCAGGAAGTAGGGAGACTAGGCTGCTATAATAATAAAAACATGGTCAACGAACCATAGATAGATGACCAATGTGTTGGTAGTGGGAATCAGAGTCAGAGACAAAGCTAAAAGGTGTTATCAGGTAGAAATGGCTGTATTTGTATGTGGTGAAGGCAGAAGATGGATTTGCAGACACCAGCAGTTCTAATAGTCTAGCTTTGTGGGAGGGACAAAACCTGGTGGCATCTACATCCCTGATGGGCATCCCAGTCTGATCCTACAAGGATGGATTCTTTCATTTGTGTTTCTGCACAGCTGCTTCATCTGCCAGAAAAACTCTGTTCTCTTTTATCTAGAAAATTTGTGTTCTTTCTCCATGATTTGGCTCAAAATTCTTTCCTAGCTTCCCAGGAGAGGCTGTTGCTGGCTCTGGGCTGCTGCTGCATTTGATCAGGGCTTTTCTGCATCACATGTCATGCCAAGTTGCATGCCCATTTTTCCCGTCACGGTGCATTCTTCGGAAGCAGTTTGTAATGTCTTTCTTCCTCCCTTCCCTTCCCCAAGCCTGCACTCCTCTACCCTCCCACTTTCCTTCCCTTCTC
Organism: Capromys pilorides; assembly: GCA_004027915.1. NCBI lineage: Eukaryota > Metazoa > Chordata > Mammalia > Rodentia > Capromyidae > Capromys > Capromys pilorides. The sequence continues at coordinate 7,023 of PVKN010025896.1, forward strand.
TTCTAGTCAACTCATGGACTTGTAACATGTATGTGATCTCAGTGCCACAAACACAAGGAGAAACAGGAAAGAGGGACAGGGGAGGCGCCCTTTGACTTGGCTGATGACATCCTTAGTTGGGATCAGGTGGCAGGAAGAAGAATGGGGTGTCATTAAGAAAAAAAAACAGTCCTTCTGTTCATGATGAGGTGAGACCTTCAGTTTCCATCTTTTGACCTGAGCCATTTGACTTCCTGACACACTAGTTCACAATGGCTGACTTCGGGAGACTGTGGGTTCAGATGATTGCATCATACTGATAGGGTGAAAAGACCAGAAAGTTGGCTGAATAATAAAGCCCTGTTGTACAGGGGTTTCTATTTTGTAACTGTGTTACTTAGGCCCAGGATGAGATGACAGTGGGTGCTGTGCTGCTGGCCTCCACTACATCCTTCTACAGTGCAAGGGTTCATGAAGGAGGGCACCACCAGGGCGCTGCAGCGAAGTCTCACCTGCTGATAGCGTAATTCTTGCATAGCCACTCAACTGGACCCTTGAGACAGAGCTTAGTGATGGAAGTGGAGATCTCCACATGACCTGGAAAATGCTGCCAGCTACCCTTGATTTCAGCCCTGGGATCTCTGATCATCTTGCCTCTTAGAACCCAGTGCTGAGGCCTTGGGATCTGATCCCTAACCACCCAGAAACATTTCTTTTAATTGTCATCTGCTCTTGGAAGTATAATTTCTCCTCTGTGCCTCAGTTTCCTTATCTGTAAAATGGAGACCATTATGTCAACTGAACATGTGATATATGATATATACATCTTATTCAAAGAAATACCTATCACATGACAAAATGTGACAACATATGTTAGTAATTACTATACTAGTCAATTGCTATTCTTGGTATTTTCATTCATTTTTTAACTTTGGGTACTGATGCTATTCTTCAGTCAATCTTGCCAATCCTTATATGTCCTCTTTATTAGACTCTCGCCCCGGTGTCATGTTCTCAGGAGGCCTTTCCTGATCCTCAACCCCAAAGCAATATTCACACCCTGCCACTCTCAGAATTCTTTATTCCATTACGATGTGCCTGTCTCTACAGCTTTCATCATGTTCAGTAGCGCACCATGCAGCTCGAACAGTGTCAACTATGATTATTACTTATTGAATGTTTTTATAGCATATCATTTGCATTGTCCCAAACCTCTGAGAGCTTGGTTTCAACAGTGGATTCCCTAAGAAGGATGAAATTAATTTTAAAAATTTTCTTGTCTCAAAAAAAAAAAAAAATGCTGCAGTGGTAGGTCAGTGTGAAGGCTCCTGGTTCAAACCCCATTGTGCCCACAAGTGTTAGTGCATAAATGTAGGAGTGGATTTTGTTTTGGCCTATTTGTCCGTAGATATAACACTTACTATTTACAGCACCCCATTTCTCCTTTCCTTTCCACCCCCTTCTCTAATCTTCATTTCTAACAGCTTGCCTCCCATTCTCATCTTTTCTTTTTTCTTCTAATTTTGCTATTTTTTTAACTCCACAGAGAAGAGAAAATATGCAATACATTTTTCTTCATAGCTGAATAACCATCCATTAGGTACTTACCCAGCACACTTTCCTCTATCCATTATCTGTTGAGAGGCTCCTAGGGTATTTCCTATTGTGAATCGCGCCACAAAAATGTAGGTAGGCAGGTACACCATGCATGCTGCCTTTATCTCTTTTGGGAATATACTGAGGAGTGAAATAGCTGCATCAAATGGTGGCTCTATTGTCAGTATTTTGAGGAACTTCCATACTTATTTCCATAGTGGCTGCACTAGTTTACGGTCCCACCCACAGTGTGGAAAGTTCCTCTGAAATTATTTTTTGATGTTCACTGTACTGTTTCCTTTTCACCCCTTGGTGGAGCCCTTGTTGCACTTTTCTAGTGCACCCAAATATTTTTTTTTCATCCAGGACGTAATATATCATACTAAAGAGTGAATGACTGATACAGACTTAAAGCACTGCCTTCTTTGAAGGACCAAAGCCTAGGTTATTCTGTTTGTCCTTCCTAAGAAAAGATATAAGATTGGTGCAGGGGTAAGAGGTGAAATTCCTGATTCCAGTTCTAACTAACTGTATGATGTTAGAGCAGACATTTAATCTCTCAAAGCACTGGTAGCATGTTTACAACAAGCTGTTTCCTATGTAGAGATGCTGTGAGTGTCAAATGCAAACTCGATGTCTGAAAATAACAAAAAAGCTTGCTTCACAAGCCCTTATCCTTGTTTGTAATAAGAGTAACTGAAGTGAATGACAAGTTGAATACGGGTCAGCAACTTCCATCTGGGGACTTGCTGTCTCCCTGTGTCTTTACTCACCACCCAGACCCATGCGCTGCCTGAAGTATGTCCTGGTGTGCCTACTCTCTCTCACCCATCCCTACCCTTCCTATGCCATCAATTTCACTATGGCTTGGACATGAAATTCCAGGTTCCACTAACTTAGAGACATAGGCTGCTGAGATTGTCGTTGTAAGTTTCAAAGTCAACTCTTTCTTCAGTCCTGAGGGTTTCTTTCCAGCCACTCTGTCCACCCTGCCTTTGCCTTATCCACATCATCCCCTCCTGTTATGGTTTGTGTCTAGGTGTCCCCCCAAAGCCTCGTGCAATCATGGGGCAGCTTTTGGAGTTTGTGATTGGTCAACATGGGTGTGGGTGCTGCACCTGCGCTGGGGCAGGCAATTTGCATTACAATGTAAGGAGGGGAGAGAGGCTAGCTAGCTGCCTGAGCTGCTGCCACTCCCTTTGCTTTCTGCTTTTTGGGTCTGCTGTGAACAGTTGCCCTCTGCCATGTGCTACTCTGCCTTCGAGCAAGCTGAGTATGGATTGAAACCTCCATTGACTGTGAGATAAATAAACCTTTCTTTCCTTCATTTTGAGTGTTGAGTATTTTGTCCCAGCAATGAGAGAAGAGTGACTGAGACTCCTCTCCAGGTTCCTAGGAAGGTCTTTGCTCATTCTTCTTATTTCTATTCTGGACCAGATTTTAGCTGGATTTTGTCTGAGCTCCTGCCTCTGAGAACCAACATTTCCTATAAGTCATACAGGTCCCAGCTCTTGTGCTTTCCTTCCCATTCTCCATGTTTACCACTTTTTCTGTTCACGAGTATCCATCGAAAGTGTGTCTGGGATACAGAACCTGGCACAGATGTGCTCAACCCACACTCACCCTGGTGAAGACAGTATTACTGTTTGTTAGAAGGGTTTGCCCTGGAACTTTCTGCCTGGGTACCCATCTTGGCTGGTGCTTTCTAGCTCTGTGACCTTGAATAATTCACCTCACCTCTTTGTGCTTCAGTTTATTCATCTGCAAAATAGAGAGGACTACTGAGCCCACCAAAATTTTTTTTTATAGGGATTAAGATGGATTTATTCATATGAAACACTACTAGAGAGTAGATGCTCAGGGAATGTGGATATTATCATTAAGAAACAGTCACTTCTTTGTTGGCAAGCTCTAGTCAAAGGTGACCAAAATTTGAGCTGGTGCCTAGGTAGGGTCCCTTTTTCCTTTGACCAGTGGTAGCAAACCTATGGCGCAAGTGCTGTCACAGGCTGTTTGTACCATTGAAAGCTCTAAAAGGTTCACCACAGCTCTAGGCCATCTCTATACTTTTCAGGGTGTTCCCAAGTTTTGTGTGTACATGAGGAATAGTTGGCCCCGTTTCTTCACTTTGTCCTGTATTCACCATGTACCTCTATAACTCTGCCAGTAAGGGTAGATTCAGATCCCTGCCCTTAGAGTTGAGACGTACTTGAGTGATCTGTTTTGAACTAAGGGAGTGTGGGCAGAAGCAATACTCTGCTAGCTCTGAGCTGAAGGCTGTAAAGTGCTTTTGTTGTTTTGCCTGTCTTTCTTTCCTGCTGTCATCTGAAGAAAACACACTGTGGTTAGTCGGCCAGTCTGAGGAAGGTAAGGGAGGAACCTGGTATACTACTACACTGTTAGGGTTATTCCTATCTTTCCATGAAGTGATTTATAGCCTTTTATCAGGGCAACCATATTTTGGGGAAAAGGAAGTGACCAGACATTTGGGAACTACTAAACAATCATTTTGAACTAACACTGATTCCAGAAGATCTGAAAGATCATTGTGGCCCTCCAATAAGAGTAGGAACCTATGGAAATCAGGTGACCAATGGAGTTTTACTCAAGGAGTGACTCATAGTGGGTCCTGTAGGTCATGAAATCCATCTTGTAGGCATTGCTCCTGTTCTAGGATGCATAAGTGGGATGGATATATTTGGTAGTTGGTAGAATCCTCATATTGATGCCCTAACCTGTGAGTGAGGGTAGGAAAGGCCTAATAGAAGCCATTAGAGTTGTCTCTATCTGGGAAAATAGTAAATACAAAATAATTTCACATCCTTGGAAGGATTGCAGAGGTTAATACCATCATCAAGGACTTGAAATATTTAGGGTTGGTGGTTCCCACCACATCCCCTTTCAACTTTCCTATTTAACCTGTGTAGAAGACAAATGTGTGTTGGAGAATGATGATAAGTTACCACAAACTAAATCAAGTGCTGATTCCCATTGCAGCTTCTGAAGCAGATGTTGACACATCTGGTATCTGATGTGCAATCATTGATTAGGCAAATACCTCTTTCTCCATATTATCTACAGCGCCCACCAGAAGCAATTTGCTTTCAGTTAGCAAGGCCAGAAATCCTATTTACTGTCAAACTTCAAAGTACAGTGACTCTCCAGCTCTGTGTCACAGCTTAATTAACAGGGATCCTGATCATCTCTCTTCCACAAGGTATCACACTGGTCCATTCTAATATAAAGGATAAGTTGTTGCATCTGTCCTCTCCTACAACCCAGAGACATAGTACCTGGAGGACCTATTTGGATTTTGGAGGTAACACATTCTTATACTTGAGTGCCAAATTCTTGCCCATTTACTGAGTGACTGTAAGCTGCTAGTTTTTAGTACAGCCTAGAAGAAGAGAAGGTTCTACAAGAGATCCAGACTGTTGTACGTGCTGCTCTTCCACTTGGGTTAGATCCAATAGTACTGGAAATGTCAGTGGCAAAAAGAGATACAGTTTAGGGCCTCTGGCAGGCTCTCATAGTTGAATCACAATGGAGACCCTTAAGATTTTAGAGTATTCCTCTATCATTATCTGTAAACAACTACTTTTCATTTGAAAAGAAACTCTTAGTCTGCTACTGGATCTTAGTGGAAACGGAATGCTTGATCATGAGACACCAGGTTAACATGTGACGTGAGCTGCCTACCATGAACTTGGTGCCCTCTGATCCACTGAGTCATAAAGTTGGACAAGCACAGTAACAGCCCATTATCAAATGAAAGAGGTAGGTATGTGATCAGACTTGAGCATGACCTGAAGTTATAAGTAAGTTACATGAAGAAGTGATCCAGGTGCCTGTGGTTCCCATTGCTTCTCTACTGTTCTCTGTCTCCAGCATCCATCTAGGGCCTCATGGGATGTACCATGGGATAGTGTGCTATCTTGAAGTCTAAGGTCATAGGTGCCTTGGATATTTTGCTTTCTTTCTTATCTTTGTGCTGTCATCATGAGAAGGGCACATCGTGGTTGGTTAGCCAATCCAAGAAACCTGGGAAACACTGCAGCCGACCTGTATCTGACCTTCAGCTTAGTGCTGCCTATTGATGCCAATGCAAGTCCAGCCAAAATCATCAGAGCCACCAGCCAAACTACATACACCTGTGCAAAGTACATACTTATTGTTGTGGGCTGTGGAATTTTGTGCTTGGTTGTTAGGTAATGATAGTTGACTGATACACCTGGTGAATGATGGGAAATCACCACATTAGTGACCTAACACGGACCCTCACAAAGCCAACTGAAGACCAGTGGAGAATGAAGAGATACTAGGTGGAAACTTTTTATAAAAATTAATCAAGTCAGATTATAGTGCTGTCACTGCTGTCCTGAGTGCCAGTCCCTCCTCAGTCCCTGCACTTCTTGTTCCTGGGCTAGAACTGAGCCCTGCCTTTCTGTGCAGTACTGTTAGGTATAAGAAAGGCAGAAAAGACCAGGGAACCAGCAGATGGTCAGACATGTTTGGATTAAAGAAGCAGGGCACCTTGCTGCTCACACTACACAAATGGAGAGAGGAGAGGATGCCAGTTTGTCTCCAGTGAGGAGATGGATCCTGGGTTGCTTGCTGTTCCTGATGCTTACCTCAGAGAGAAAAATTATCCATCTATTTCATTTCTTTTGCAGTAGCAGGGATAGAAAGCAAGACCCTGAGAATGCTGGGTGAATGCTCTACCACTGTGCTACATTCTCAACCTCCAAACCCACTTATTTGAAAGTGTAATGCCTCTCACCAGAGGCCCAATCAGCATCATAGAGTATAGTTCAGGGATTGTGATGGTCCCTCTCCTTGAAGTTGAAGTTAAGTCAGGAAGGAGAAGAGGTGCTCTTATTTGTTTTATGTAGTACTTGTGTTTACCTGAAGACAAGTAATATGTTTATTAGTTTATTTGCCCATATCTGTTTTCTAACACTAGAGTATAAGCTCCATGAGGGCAGGAAGTTTGTTCATTTTCTTTTTATTTTTATTGTATTTTTAAATTCATTTTAATGAGAAAAAAGACTATAAAGCAAAGAAATAATTTCAAAACAAGTTAGTAGGAAGGTTACAATTAATGCCATGCATATTGTTGTCTTTATAGTAGCTGTTAGAGGAAAAGGTGCAGACCTGGTATCTTGTTTTTTTCTTTTGAAAGTTTCTAATACTAGGAGAAAATATCATACCATGTCTTATAAGTAGATTGTAAGTCAGAGATACAGTATGAATCATAAAACAAAAAGTATAATTAAACAATATTCAGGAAATTAATAAAATATTAATTAATTTAAATTAAACTAAATATTTCAAAACAACATTCCAAAAT
>PVKN010025897.1:0-13994 GCA_004027915.1 Capromys pilorides
ATTACATATATATGTGCATGTGCAATCGAGTAAAAGATAAATTTTAAATAACTGATGTGAAAAATACATTAATGTGAACAATCCCTCAACATGAGTACTTCCTATATATTAGGTACTTAAAAATATTTAGAAATATGATTAGAAAATAATCCCCAAGTATATTCAAGTGGAAGATATTAAAAGTCAAGGAGATAAGAGAAACATTGTGTTCCGGGTGATTTTAATTAGTAGAGCAGATGAGAAAAAAAGGGGGTATGGGGGCTTGTCTCGAGGCAGGACTCACATCGCACCTATCCGATGATGAGTCCGAAAGTGCGCAGACTCCCTAAGATCAGTTTCCCTGCGGATCGAGCCCAGCCAGGAGCTCTCCGGGCCGCGTGGCTGCAGCTACTTGAGGCAGGGGCAGCAGAAGCAGCAGATGGTCCGGCACGGGTTCTTCCTCTTGTACTGCACGGCCTTGCGCACCTGCGCCTTGGCCTCGCCCGTGTAGTCCAGCGTCTGCTGCACGTTGAACTCGATGACGTCCAGTGCGTCTGCCTGCTGCTCCACCAGCACGGCCATCTGCAGGAAGAGCTCGTGCACGTCGCGAATGCGGCTCTCCAGGCGCAGCAGCTCCCGGTGCCGGCTCTCGATCTCGCTGAGCGCCGCGCGCGCGCCCTTCACGTCGGCCAGCAGGTTCTCGGAGAACACGTCCCACTTGCCCTGCTCAAACATGTCCTCGATCTGCTCGCCCGAGACGTCCTTGCCCATGATCTCCAGCTGGCGCTGGATGCGGATCTTGCAGTTGTCGCGCTGCTTCATCTCGGCCTGGTTGTACTCGTGCATGGCCTGCTGGAAGGTGCGCGAGAGTGCGCTGTACTGCGCGTGCGAGATGCGCGCCACCGCCGAGTGCGCGCCGTGCCGGGCCTCGGCCGCCTCGCTCAGCTCCTTCATGGCGCGCAGCTTGCGGTGGATGCCCTCGCCGCGCGCCTTGATGGCCTTGGCGATGGAGTTGGTGTCGCGCTTGATGCTGCTGAGGCGCCGCATGGACGTGAGGAAGCGCGCGTTTTGCTTGCCCAGCCGTCGCACGTCGGCCGCCAGCAGCTGGTTGTCCTCCTGGATGTCCTGGATGTCCCGGTACAGAGACTCCAGGAGGTGGTCAGTCTCAAACACGATGTCCTCGTGGGGCGCGTCGAAGTCGTCATCCTCATCCGGGAACTGCTGGTCGTAGCTCCTGGACAGTTCCAGGAGCTCTGCAAGCCGGTCCTTCATGTTGGCTGCGAGTGGAGAGAGAGAAGTTAGCTATTCCCTTCCAGCGTCTGCCCGACAGAGTTCACCACATCGTATTACAGTGATCCGTGCAGGCCTGTGTCGATAGACAGTGCCCGACCCATTACAGCTAAACCCAGGCAGTGGTCTATGTGTCTGCGACAGGCGAGGGGCTACAGAAAATGGGGTACTTACAATGGAGCACTACTTTGGCATGAAGAAGAATGATCATTAGAATCTGAGTCACTTGTGGGAAAATGGACACACCTGGAGATGTTCATATTGCATGACATGAATCAGAAGCATCAGTTTAAATAGTGCCTGGTTTCTTTCTCTCTTTGTTCTTCATGTCAGACAGGTAATGTGGCCACAGTGTAACAGGGAGAGGCACATCTCGTGTGAACAGCATGAATACCCAATTGTCACGCTCATGAGTGATACTGGTTTCTCATAGATGAGAAACCCAAGGTAAACATGTGGAGCAAAATAAAAGCTCATAGGAAGCAGGAAAATGGATCTTTTGCAGATGGGGAGGAGACCAAGAGATGGGGGGAGGGAAGAAGAGAACGAGATGAAGGAAGAAAGGAAGAATCACACCATGTTGTGTCTGTGCTCCAGCTTCACTTGAGGAAAGATTTTAAAAAATTATTCTTTTTTTTTTTTTGGTGGTACCAGGGATCAAACTCTGGACCTTGCACTTACTCCACTGAGCTATCTGCCTGGCTCCAAAATATCTTTTCTAAATGGTAAGGATTCTGGGAATTCTTTAGGATGCTGGTAGATGGGTAAACTAACAGAGCTTCCCAGAGGATAGTTTAGAAATACATACCAAAAGCTTTCCAAGTTGCCTTTGTCTTGAGCTATGACTGTTTACTGTAAGGAGATACAGAGACAGGTGAGGCTTATAGCTATAAATGGCTCCATCACCATGTCAGTTTTACAGCATTTCAGAAAAGGTTTCAGCGCACAACAGCCAGGTATGGGCTGCCACGCAGGTCGCAGTTCAGGAGGCTATCTAGTGACATGAAAGTCAGAAGTGCTCTCCTAGGCAGGAGGAGCAGGCGAAGAAGGAAGAGAGTTAACACTATGTGCCCAGCGGAGCAGACCTGGCTGCCTCCCGGGGAGCTGAACTGCATCCACACCTGCTTGGTTCAGCAGCCCAGAGAGTCTACCACGCGACAGCTGGGCAGAAGACAGTGGGTAAATCTGGACAACAAGGCAAGGACTCATGACAAGTCTTGCATCTTGGCCAAGGCGCCAAGGCACCAGCTTGCTAGGGAGGCAGTGGGTAATGAGGGGCACTGCCACCCACAGGACTCGAGGGACCTGCCTGTACAGATCCTAGCGACCCTCCCCAGGCCCTGTGCCATGGTCTCTTGTTTTCTGAAGCCATGAAAACCCTGTTTGGGGAAATCATCTCATCCACAAAGCTTAGGCCAAACACAATAGAGAATGGCTGTGAAAAACCTTCCTGCCTCCTGATGAATGTGATCATTATGTATATTAAAATGTACAATAAATTAATTTTTATAAAAAAACAAAGACCTTTAGGGAGAGTCACTCTACTATGATAGGTCCTCAGGGAGGTGAAGGTCTATGTTTATTTGAAGGCCCAGGTCCACAGTCTGGTAAGGAGAAAGCAGAGAAGGGTTCAGGATGTGAAGGTCCTTCAGCCATCCAGCCCTCTCTTCCTGGCCCCAGCCAGCGCCAAGTAGGTGGATCCCACCCACCATGAAAGTCTCCTGGTCACCAGGGAGCAAGCACTGAGAAAACCACAACAGTAAGTCCACCAAGAGGCACCCAGAGCCAGGAATGTCTCTCAAAAGTTTAAAAATATAGACCTTGCTAAAGTTGTGTCAGGCTACAGAAGAGGGCACCAGAAGACCAGCGAAATGACCACCACATCCAGTAGCTTGAGTCCATACTGTGAGAGCCCATGAAACAACTATGGTAAATGACAAAGATCAAACAATTCCACTGACCGTCGTATCTCACTGTGATAAAGGGCAACGTAGAAAGCTTTAGTAAATTGTATTCATAAAGATGCTAACATAAGTCATGCTTTGATTCACACAGATAGAACGAATTCAAAGGAAAATCTTTAACCAGCTAGCATTTAGCTGCTTCAGTTTCTGATTTTCCTTTTAGGCAAGCATATAATCTGTCCTAAAAACCGAATCCTACAGGGACAGAAGGGAGAATTATTTAAAGCTTTGTTTATTGAATAATAAAATTTTATGTAAGAGGAAAAAAGAAAAAGATGATAGGTAAGTGGCTGTTCGTCATCAGGAGGCAAAAGAGTCACCTGGCACCCTTCAAAGATGGCAGACACCCGGGCCACTACTGATACCTAATCCTACTTTTGATACAGTAGGTTTAAGATATTGGCTACTTAATTCTAATGCACACCCTCAATTGTGGCCTGTTCCATAGGTACCTACTGTGTCCACTCTTTATTCATAAAAATCCTATAGTTCTGAAGAACTTCCATGGTCCTCAGTATGGTGGCAATTTTAGAGCGCAAAGAATTGACAGAGAAAGAAATAGGTGGCTGCTGGCAGCCTGCCTAAGCACTACCTGCCAGTCCTTGGGATGGGTGCGAGCAAGAGAAGAAGTCAAATTCAACTAAAAGCTTACCTGCAGTCTAGTGAGTCCTATAATCTACGGAAGCCTGAAAGGCCAAAAATGTTCAATAACTCCCACCTCTTCCTTTCTGGTGAATAATTATAATTATTAAAGGCACCAGCCAGAGGAAAATATTTTTTAAAATGGAAAATCAAGCTTTAGATTCTTCAAATTCACAAATAAATTCTCTGTTCACTGTTCACAGTGAACAGTTAACTAAAGATCCTGGTCACTGGAACATAAGTCTTGATGGGGAGAACCTGCCATATTTGGCATGTAAAACCTTAAAATTTTCTGTCCTATCAGTACGAAAAGATGCTTGCTTAACATATGAGATACCCTGGCTTTAATTTCCAGTAAGACAACACACATACACACACCCACACCCACACCCACACCCACACACACACACCCACACACCCACACACACACAGCAAAAGAAAATGAATGGAAATGTTAACACTATATAAAAATAACCAATACAGTGAATTCTACAAAAAACACCATAAAAGTTATAGTTCCTAATTTGCTCCTAATGAAATTTTTCAATTTTTTTTTTTTTTAAAGAGTAAAAATAGCAGAAACAAAGATAGGAAAACAGTAACAAGTAAGAGTACATATAGTACAGGATTTTCAAAATAAGAAAAATTTAACAATGGTTGTATTACATTCTAATGAACTTTTAATGAACACGATGTCCAGGCATATCTCCTCCACAAAGGACAGGCATTGTGCCCACTTACTATGGAGGAACAAAAAAAGATTTTTGTGTGTTGTTATGGCTGTGTCTCTTCTTCCTCACCTGCCACACCCCCTCACACAGGTGCCCTAGCCCCAGCATCTCAGAATGCTACAGAGTTTAGAGCTAAGGTCTGAAGGCAGGTAGCTAAGTCACAGTGCAGCCCGCAGGGCAGCCCTAATCCAACTCGAGCAGTGAAATGTGAGGATCCCAGCAGGCGGGCATCTGCACAAAGGTGTGCACGGAACAGCAACCGCTCCAGGCCACAGGGCGCTGTCTCACACCCTGCCTCTCCCGGGTCTGGGGCTTCCAGTGTCCAGAGCTGCTCTGCTGTGGAAGCCATCCTGGCTGAGGGCCTTTGTGAGGGCAGCCTGAGCCAACTGCTACATCCACCCAACAAATTTTGCCTAACTGCAAGAAACAAAAGCTTTCCTGGAAACATACAAAGGTATTTTTCAAGTACTGAGAAACTTTAGATACCGGGTGTACAGTGTAAAGCTGAGCAAGGCATAAAGTGAATCCTGTGAGGCTCACTGAGAGACTGATCTGAGGATTGTGGGAGGGAAACAAACCCAGAGGGTGCGAGAGCTCGGCCGTCTATGTTTATGATACAGGTGTTCAGACTTCATTCTGCTTTAATGGAAGTTCAGAAGGTTGCTCTCTTGAGAGGGATGAAGCGACACTTTTAGATAGACACACACAGGTTTTGCATATCATATGCAGCTATTTATAAAGCAAAAACGATCCTGGGCCCCAGATCTTTTGAGTAGAGTGTATTTCTGCCTGCTCCAAATGTGGACTTTCTAACAGTATTCATTTTTTGATTCCCAGATTTTCCGTATCTATCTCTGAGTCACTAACTTGATACTAATTTGGAAAACTACTTGTAGCCAAAAATGGATGATTCGAGGTACAAAAATATCTGCGTTGTCCAACATGTCAAAGCATGAGGTTCTTCCACATAAGTGACCTTAACAATCACTGAAGTCTCCCCCTTTGTATACCAGAGGTATTCTCCAATCTTTCCTGGAAATCCTCTTCTGAAACACACTGTCCCACTTCACCACTTCCTCAGAGGACACTGATGCAATTTATTGATGACCCTGATGTCATTGCTAACATCTTTGAACTAAGTTTTGTTTGCTTTAGTCTGTTTCTCTGGGCTTAAAACGTCCAGCCTTCCTCCTCAGTCTCCACAAACCACCACCAGCGATCTCCTTACTTTCCTTACGGACTGCTGCAGGCAAACACATCAACCGAGCATGTAACTATGGTAAGTGAGCTGGGAACCAGTGTCCCTCAGGAATCAAGTGTACTAAGTAAAGCAAGGAATGGAAAATTAACGCCAGTGACACATTGAGTGTCCGCTATGAGCTAGGCCCTGGACTGGACAGTCGACATGCAGCCCGCCCAGCATCTGCTTCACTTTATAAGGAGAATAAAGCTGCTGTGTAAAATCAACAAGAACAGAAAAACGCTATCACATTATCATGCACAGCACCTTAATTTTAAAAGCAGGCAAGAAACACTATATTCCCAGGCATGATGGGAGGGAGATTCTTAGCCTACATTTTTCAGTATCTCAAATTACAGGGCAAATTTTTATGGACTAGACATTTCCATTTATAGTAATAAAACCTGAATAAAATGTAAAGCATTTTATTTTATTTTATTTTATTTTTAATTTTATTTATTTGTTTGCTTGTTGTGTTTGTTTGTTTCTTTATTTATTCATTTTGTGGCTGGCTCAGCCTGCCCTGCTGGTGGCGCTGGCGCAGCATGTGGTGCCGGGGATCGAACTGCAGTCCCCGCAGTTGCCTGAGCTCTCCTAAGCAGGCGCTTTAGACCACTGAACCATCTCACCAGCCCCGTAAAGCATTTTATAAGGTTGGCACATAGTGGAATTTCAATATACGACAGCTATTAATTTCACTATTGTATTCCTAGATAGTCTCCAAAATGCTACCGCTACAGATCACTAGTCTGTTTCCAAAGATGTGAAGACTGTCCATTCCCTTCCTCCCTTCTTAAGCTAATGTCCCAAACCCCAATCTCCGGGCCCTTCCACAGCTGTACACACTCCTTGTGAAAGTTTGCAGCCCCTCTGACCAGGAGCTGCATGCTATTTTCCAACTCCTCAAAACGGGCCTGGAGCTCATGTTGGCCAATGAGACTTTCGCAAGTATGATGTGGTGATCTGAACAGCACTTGTGTAAAAGAACTAGGTTTGGAGTACCAACACACAACCCAGATGGAGCCCTGGGTCTCCCACTAGGCGACAGAACATGAATGGGCCCGGCGGAGAGACCAACGCAAGACTGCCCAGCCAGTGCACAGAACTGGGAGAAGTGACAAATCCCTGCTTTTCCAGCTGCTAAGATCTGTGGCGGTTTCTTTTCTTTCCTTTTTTTTTTTTTGAGATAAGAAGTTCTGAAAGTTTTCTTTTTTTATTATTGTTTTTAATAAGAAATAACAAAGTGACAGTTTCAAAACACATTAATAAATTCTCAATATTTGATACAATGCATATTGTTGTCCTCGTAGTAGCTATACAGAGCACAGGGTGTAGAAGTGTCAATTTTTCTAATCATTGGTACAAAATTTTCTTCTCATTGAACTAAGAGAAAGCAGCTGTATACATAGTCCAATATTCCATAATCGCAGTGGGTTACTGGCAAAACTGACAATGTTGGAAGCTGTTAATTTAAGCCTTGTACAGCTCAGCATACAAATCTAGCTTTACATTTTATGCCTTGTGGTTAAACTTGTCTGCAGGGTGGTCAAGGGCAAGTTAAAGTGAGACCTGTATAACAAAACATGGAACTTTTGTACCTCCCAAGGTCAGTCAAATCCCCTCAGGATTTACTTTGAAACCATGTACAGTGCTTTGTAGAACTGTTGTAAAAATGTGTAACTGCTTTTATCACATTCTACAGAGATTTATTAGAATATGAATGATTGATAGAAAATGCCAATTCTAAGTTTAGTCTAAGATATTTGATACTCAGAAAGGCAGTGATGCTAAGCTCAAGTAACTATGTTATAGAGTAATAGTATCACTAAGCTTTTCTTCTGGAGGGTTAAGAATGTAAGTTTACAGATCAAAAATTAGAGAAAAAGAAGGGCTACAAGGATAGCCAATATTTTGGTCCTAGCCCTTCAAGGTCAGTAAGGTCTCAGGACATAAGAGATCCTGTACTGTAACATCCTATAACTCAGTGGTTTCCCAAATTTTCTGTTCAAGGAGATTATGGGGTCACAGAGGAAAGGGATTGACAATGTATAGTGTGCTTAAGGAGAGTCACCTAGAGAGAAAACATTCTTTCAGGCTTTCACAGAGAGCAAACTGGTCAAGCAATGGCTGTGACTGTGGCCATCTCTTACCCAGCAAAAGCTGGCCGAGGCCACAGCTGGTTCCTAGAAGTTCTTGCTGCCAGAACAAACACATGAAACACTCACCACCAGCTCCGAGTCCAGGCCACTGGAGACAGACACTGAGCTAGCTGTCAGCAAACACTGGGAAGATGGCTCGCAAAGTGCTAGGGATGGCTGAGGAGGAGGAAGGGATTGAGGTAGGCAGAGACGAGGCCACCCATGCAGCTGGCCAGTGACTTCCTGGGGCGGCAGTGTGCAGAACAGAAAGGCACCACGCAACCAAGGAATTTTGGATCAGGCTTCAAAGATCTCCGGGCAGAATACTGAAGTGTGAGCTGCTTCTAGCTACATACAAAGCTCTGCAACAGAGAACAGAGCTACGAGCTGCACGGCCCAGGTAGTAAGCACCATTCAGAGAACACAGGAAGGAGCTCAAACTCAAAGAATGGAAAGCAAAACCATTCTACCTTCCCAGTCTTTTCAGCAGCATGATTCTCAAAATAAGGAAAGGTGTCGGAGTGAAACATCTGTAAAGCTAGATGGAGTAGACTGTCACAGCCAGATAAGGGCTCCAGGGTAGCCTGACCCTCAGCCCAATTTAAACAGAGGCCTGGGCTGGGGAGAGAGCTCAGGGGTCTAAGCATCGGCCTGACAAGTACAAGGACCTGGGTTCAATCCCTAGTACCACATGTTATGCTGGCCCTGGAACCCTGGACACACCATGCTGGCCACTAACATCGGGCATGATGGCACACGCCTGCACACCTATGATCTCAGTGCTGGGGAGGTTGAGACAGGAGAATCACTACAAGTTGGAGCTGCATAATGACACCCTATATCCAATAAATAAAAATAAGTAAACGAATAAATAGAGGTCTGACTTGAATCAAACTGTAGACATGAGTCGTGTGGACACAGATTTAAATCAGATTGGTTGACCAAGTTTCAGAGCTGAGTCCCAACCAAGGAGCAAATCTTGGCAGAGGGGTGGGGGACGACCTGGTACCAGGTACCTGAAAAGAAGCGTTGTGGCCTGTGACAGTTTCCGCATTCTGGTCAGGATTTATTTGCTAGTGTTTAAAATACAATAACCAAGCTTTCCCGACCTCTTCGCTGTACTCTGCACGTGTAGAAGACAGCTGATCTTTCTAGGTCATTGTCTCAGAATAAAGAGAACCCCATCTGGGTTGTTTTGCTGAGATAGGTTCTCACCGTGCAGTGCAGGCTAGCCTTGAGATTACCATGTGGTCCCGGCTGGCCCTGAACTCACAGTGATCCTCCTGCCTCAGCCTCCCAAGGGTTGGGTTCACCGGCATGCATTACCACAACCAGCTTGGGGACTGGGTATCTGAAGAACTGTATCTGAGGAGTTTCATCTGCATCTGGTGCAGACCAGAAATAACACTCTACACTTATAGACTAAGGCTATACTCACATAACTATGGAAATGAACATGTTTTCCTCATGGAAGAAATGCAAGAAATTTTGCCCTAGGTAGACTATACATGCTATAATGCGTTGCAACCAATTCTTAGCATTACCGTAGTTCCCACGGGTAAGTGAGGGATGCACTTCAAGATGTTCTCTGACACTTGTGGATGGTACCAGGTCCTCTGTGCGCTCTTTGTTCCTCTGCATAAAACCTACCATAAGTTTAACTTTAAAATTAGACAGAGAAAAAACCTTGACAATAGTAACTAACAATAACATGGAACACGTAAAGCAACATACTGTAGTAGTTATTGAAAACTGAGCAATAGCTTATTTCTGGAATTTTCCATTTAATATTTCTAGACCACAACTGAAATTAGGGAAAGAAAAACAGCAGATAATGTGTGTGTGCGTGTGTGTGTGTGTGCACACCTGTGCACATACTATTGCATCTCCCATCCAAGAGTTAGGGTCTCCACCCCTTGCCTTGAGACTTGGCCATGAGCCTGGCTTTAACAAAGAGGATGCAGGGGATGGTAGAACACAGGTGACAGGCACTGAGAAGGCACAGCACACTGGAGACAGTCCCCTTGGACCCCTGGACTGGGAACACTGCAAGCTCAGGCTGGCCTCCTGGAGGGTGAGGACCACAAGCAGAGTATGTCTGAGCCCGGGCGAGACCAGCACAGGAACCCTCAGAACTCAGTATCTGCCAGGTGCTGCCAGGGAAGGTTCACAGGGCGACTTCATTCCTCCCTCACAGCCATGATGAGCTATTGTCACGTGGAGTGGTTTGTTGTACTGAAGAAGCCAACAGATGCATCTTCCTTTGGGTTTCTCTGGGCTCCCTAACTCGTATTCTTCTTTAAACACAGTTTTATTTTTTTTTTTTTAAATTTTATTTATTTATTTGTTTGCTTGTTGTGTTTATTTGTTTCTTCTTATTTATTTTTTTGTGGCTGGCTCAGCCTGCCCTGGTGGTGGGGCTGGCGCAGCATGTGGTGCCGGGGATCGAACTGCAGTCCCTGCAGTTGCCTGAGCTTTCCTAAGCAGGCACTTTAGACCACTGAACCATCTCGCCGGCCTAAACACAGTTTTAGAGGCTGATGTAAATCTTAAAGAAACATAAGTTTTAGATATTAAGTTCTCATGCACTTAAAACACAACTTTGTTGCTATAATTCTAGAATGTCAACACAAGCAGCACGTACCAGGTAAAGATCCCAATGGCATATATATGGCCTAAATACTATATCCTGATTTTAATCCAACAATTTTAGTTGTAGTGTATGCAAAAGTTAATATAAAGCATATATACTTTTTAAAGAAGTACACAAATATTAAGCAATCTGAGGACAGCCCTTCCCTTTGTGGATTGTGATGAATCATGATGAGGAGGGGGCAGGAGGAGATGCTAAAAAAAAAAAAATGATGGCCTCCCACCCCAGCAGCCTCCACGGAATGGGTCTGCAAAGCTTTGTGGCAGTGTGTGACCCAGGGTCCATGTGCTCTGAGTCAGGACAGCATATAGCTCCTTGGCAGTTTCAACCCTGGCTCAGGTTCAGGCTGACAAGAGGTTTTGAGAACCTGAAGAGCCAGTTTTGAAATGGAAGTGGATTGTTTCCAGTGGACCACAAATCTCCTGCTCAGATCACCAAAATAAAGAGCAGCAGTCAGGCAAGCTGAGACCTTGTAGTCCAGGCTCAGCTGCACACTGTCATCAAAGACTCCAGCCAGGGTTCGAACACAGGATAAAACTTAGCAGGATAGGACCGAGGCGCCTAAGAAGTGGACCATGGCCCTCCTAACCCTAAGGGCATCAGGATGCTCCTCAGCAGAGCATGGAATCTGCCAAGAGTTCCCATCTACAAGGGAAGAACAGGGGAGGAAGGGGGCTCCTGGGGCACAGTCACCCTTAGATCTCAGCTGCCAGCAGGGAGAGCAAATCCCAAGGTAAGGGCACCATCCCTAGGAGGCCAGTGTTTCCCAGGCCTCTGTCTGTCACTATTTCTCTGTCAGCTATCTTCTCTAGACCTGATCATGCCTGGGCAGGGTTACCTGCCTCACAGGACTGCGTGAGGACTGTGTGAGACGAGCCACGTGATCAGCACCTGCCACAGGGTGAACCCTCTGTATCTGCTACTTACTCTTGTTTATTGATGCGGCTTGGTCGTGTCAATAGTGCACTTGATAATAATGTACTGCTCAGAGATTATAAGCTATGTCCTCTGAGATCCTAAGGGAACACTAATACCAATAGATCAATATACTATTTAAGGTTCTACATACTTCTTTTCCAATGACTTTATTGAAAAGTTTCCTTTTCTGATGATGAAAACAATTGTTGCACTTTGTAACAACAATTTAAAAGTCAAACACTGCAGGATTGTTTGATATCAACAGTAAACATTTCCCACCATCTACTATAACTGCATAGAATAATTCTACAAAACAACCAATGATAAAATCTCCCACATCACTGAAGATTCTTTCCTGTATCACAAGGCAGTGAACACTTAAGAGATGGAATTTAGAGGAACTGATCCTGTTCTTGTGAAATCTAGGACACTTTCTGGGGGGAACTCAGGGACTTCCTCTTGACAAGGACATTCCCCAGATAAACAGCCAGGGGACATGCCACACTGAACTGGCCACCAACAAAATTATTAGTACAGGAGCCATCAAAGAAAAGGCACACCCCAGGCAAGGAAGAGAAAAGAAATCCAAGCAAGACAGAGCATGCTCACGTGAGCATCCACGTTTAAGAATCACAAGTTGGGGGCTGGCCTGATAGCTCATGGGACTAAAGCGTCAGCTTAGGCAGAGCGCAAGGGCAGGGGTTCAATCCAATCCCCCGGGGCATAGTGAAGTAGCATTGAGACTGGGCGTGTAATCCCAGCAGCAGGGAGGCTGAAAACAGGAGAATTGCTACAAGTCCAATCTACATAGTGAGACCCTGTACTAAAAAAAATAAATAAATAAATAAAATAATAATAATAATAACAATAAAAGAGGGGCTAGGGAGATAGCTCAGTAGAATAAGCACTTGTCTGGCAAGTGCAAGGGCCTGAGTTCAATCCCCAGTCTCACCAAGAGTAAATAAATAAGTAAGTAAGTAAGTAAGTAAATAAATAAATAAATAAATAAATGAATGAATGAATCACAGGTAGCAGGGGCTGGCAAGATATCTCAGGGGACTAAGTACGTGCTTAGGTAAGTGCAGAGGCCACGGTTCAATCTCTGGTACCGCATGCTGTGGGCATGCCCCCGCCCGTGGCACACTGAGCCAGTGATGGAATCCAAGCTTGGTGATGTATGCTTGTAATCCCAGCACTAGGGAAGCAGAAAACAGGATCATTGCTCAGTCTGAGCTAGAAACCCTGCACCAAAAAAAAAGAAAAAAAAAAAGCCTCACAGGTGGCTACCCCAGTTCCACACCTCGGAGACCACAGAGGAATCTCAAAGTGCCCAGGCCAGTGTTAGCAGTGATATTTTCGTGACTTTGTGTTTATGAAGTCTGGCTAGGTGTTCTTTTGAGAGCAGATCAACATTTTTAACTCCCTCTACAGCATGGAACGTCTCCCTCTGTCTCATTAACCTGAGAGTCCCCTCCCCGTCCAGCTAGTGAGGTTTTGCTGTTAGTGGTTGTAGATAGAGTGAAAACATAGTCAGTAGAAACTGTACTCCTGATTTTGAATTTTGATTTTGTCATAGGCCAGCACTACCAAGTGCCATCCTCTGTCACAACGTAGGACAACATCAGAGAGCTACAGTCCCCGCCAGCCACGTGAGCACAAAGGAAACGGCCCACACGCCAAGGTGTGGTGTTGCTACACTGCGCAGTGTCCAGCAGTTAGATGGATAAAGTGTTATTTTAGACTTCTGATAGTTCCAACTTATGATGGATTTAAAGGACGAAAGTCCCACCCACAGCAGGTCAAGGAATGTCTACAGCGTAAACCACTGTCATTGGTAATGGGTTTCTTATCACCAGGTAATCTATTCAAGATACACACGGCAAGTACTGTACCACAGACAATTCCATAAAACCAAACCACTATTTTATGGTTGGTCTCTGTATTACTTCTGTAACTCAAGCCACAGGATGTTAATACTCCATCTTCGGTTAAAAACCTCAAGGAAGGGGCTGAGGAGATAGCTCCGTGGCACAAGTGCCTGCCTGGCAAGTGCAAGGTCTTGAGTTTGAACCACAGTTCTGAAAAAAAAAAAAAAAAAAAAAAAAAAAACCTCAAGGAAGTATGAACGGGATGTGTTCTACATTCTGTATAACACAGGGCCAAAACTGAGTGCTGTGGTCCATGCCTTCAGTCTCAGCTTCTTGGCAGGCTGACATAGGAGGGTGACAAGGTTAGGGCCATCCTGGGCTACATGACGAAATCCGTCTCCAAACAAGAGGAGAGCTGAGAAAATAAACTCACTTATCCAAATGAACATTCTTACTGCAAAGTGACTATCTCACGTTATATCATCAAAGGAGAAAAATAAATTACTCTTTATAAAACACAACTAATAAACTACTATGTGATGACAGATGAAAATGGTTACCCGCTTTTAGC
>PVKN010025898.1:0-14005 GCA_004027915.1 Capromys pilorides
ATTAGAGCTTATTTGCTTTGGGGTTGATTTTGTTCTTTTCAGGTACAGGTAACTAGCTCACTTACCACATAACTGAAGAGCAATCTATAAGAAATTAAATAAGGCCCATATATTTGTACAGAGTGGTAGTATTATTAGAATACTGTGTGATGATGATAATTAAAACCACATTTATTTTCCATGAGTTAGTACCTAACACTCATCTGCTATTAAACAAGGCAAAATTAAAGCTCCACTTCCAAATACTATTCTAAAGGCCAACATACAGAAAATGATCTGCAGCAAAGACTTACATAGGGGTTAACCTGAAGACCCAACTAAGTTGTCTGTTAAATATGCCAACTAAAAAATCTAAACATTGGACCTCAAAATATAGTTTAAAATAAAGTGTGTCAGCAAGGAGAGCTATTGTTTTTGTTTCCTCAGGGGCTGTGGCAGCTGATGTCTGCCAAGGTAAAATCTCATGGGAAACACAGACTGGAGCTTATTCTATAGCATATAACAGATACCCTATTTTGGTGCCTGGAATAAAAAGTATTGTTCTACCCCTGGTCAAAACTTCCTGAAAAAATGAGGAGAAAATCTAATACTTCAGGGGAATTGAAACTAGAAAGCTTAGTTCAGATAAATTTTTGACTTGTGTGGGAAAATAACTGAAATTGTTTGAGCCAAATAATGGTGTGAATGACTACATAATGAAGAAAAATGATGCATTTCAACTAAAATAGAAACATAACACCTGGGTGTTCATATAATTATCTATCACTTTTACATCAACAAATTCTCAAACTTGCAGGCCACCATTCTAATGAATAGTATTATGGCTGAAGTAGAATTCAATGCCAGTCTTAAGATGATGACTTAGCGTTGGTCCAAGAGAAAATATCAGAGAGAGAAAATGTAGAAGTGAGCACATGCTTGCCATAAAGTCCTAACTTCAAGCTGCCACCCAAAGGTATCTGAGAATGAAGTGTTTTATCCTTAGGCATTGGATATACAGTAGTTTAGGGTGTGAATAGAAAATGACAAGCAGAGACAAAGATAACACAGTAGACTTTACATTATGGTTCTGGGGTACATGCAGAGGCTGCTTGCTGTTACAGAAATGCTCAGGCTTATAGAAAATGATCAAGTAAGGTGGCCATGGTTAATAAAAATGGAACTGACCAGGAATAGACAAACTAGTAATTGTCTTAGTTTTAAGGGAGTTGACTTCCCAAAGAAGCAAAAGGCAAGCAAGAAAACATAAACCTGCAGAGTACCTACAAATTGGACCTACATGGTTCAACTAGAAAATGCATGAGATGCTCTGGGAGGTCTGGTTCATGCAGATTGTTAGTCTTCCTATTCTGATTTAGGGAGTCTGAGGGGGCAACTACAGTTTACCGTCCAAGTGATGCTAATTTTGTGGGTCCCATGATCACAATAGGAGCCACTGTTTGAAGACAATCTGTGATCTGATAGCCAACTCTGCATTAGTTCAAGAAAACTGCTGAAATCTTGCCCTTCCCATGCCCAGATTTCTATCTGAGTGTTTCCTCTTTTGATTCTGTTTAACAAATTGAGAGAGAGGGAGACAGGGAGAAAGGGAAGAAGGGACAAAGGCGGATGGAGACATACACACACACACACACACACACACACACACACACACACACACACAGTTGCACCCAAATAGATGGTGCTTTCCAAAGGACCTTGGATATGGTACTGAAAACAATGAAAAAGCAGATACTCAGAGACACTATAACATGTACTAAAGAATTATGAAAATAACTTCCTGTCATTATAGGAAGTATTTAGCATGCCTGGATTATGAAAAATGACCAGTGTATTCTGTCTATTATCTCACATTTTCTTTTTTATTGTGCTGGACACCAAACCCCAAGCCTTATGCCTACTAAGCCAGTATTCTATCATTAAGCCTACAAGCCCAGCCATATTATTCTCCTCCCCTTTGCTAAAGAGGGAAAGGGGGAACCAAGACTTTGCTCTATATTTCAGGTTGCTTTGAATAGTTCATGCTCTTATCTACCAGTTCTGGGACAATAGAAATGATGTACCACACCCAGCTCTCATCCTATTAAAATGGGAATTTGAATTGTAATCTTCTTGGTCTTATGCCAACATTATGAAAGACATATATTATGAGTTATCACTTAGCCATAGGTTACAAGACCATTGTTATGGTTTATGGCAAGTTATCCCCCGCAAAGCCTCAAGCAATCATGGGGCAGGGACTTCTAGAATTTGAGACTTGACTCATGATCCACTGGGATTATGTGTTTTAGTACTGATGGGATTATGGGTCAGAGTATGCTGGGATTATGGGTATGGCCTGAGGCAGATAGGCTGAGGCAGACAGCCTGAATGTGTTCTCTGTCGCCCTGGTTGGTCAGTTGCCTCTGTCACCATTTTGTTGCTGTTCCACCACCATGAACTGGATGCTCTTTTCCCTGTGCCAGGCTGCTTTGGAGCCAGCCGAATTTGGACTGAAACCTCCAGTAACTGTGAGCCTCATAAACCTTTCCTTCCTTCCTTTTGGGTATCAGGTATTTGTCCCAGCAACAATCAAAGAGTACCTAAGACAGAATCTGGTACCATAGGACTGGGGTTGTTGCTGTGACTAAACCTGACCACGTGAAATATGAGTGTTTTGAAATGGCTTATGATAAGCCTGGATACTGCACCAGCTGGCAAGAGAACTTGGCATCATCCATGTAGTGTTGATTTTGGGTGCATTCAGAATGCAGGAGTTGTTAGGTTAAGAAAGTTTCCACTCTGATTTCAGAAGATGGCCTGGGTGGCCAGGAAATGTGGCCCTGAGAGGGCAGTGTATAAAGCAGAGAGTGAGAAGCCAATTCAGTGGAAACTCCAGAAGTTTGGAAAGGCCAGTAACATGGATCATCTAAGGGACACTGCAAAGAGGGAGCAAAGCCAGCCTAAGAGAAAAGCCAAGGGAACTACCACCAAGAGTACCATAGGGTGGAGCTGCATGGAGCTCACAACTCAATGCACACTGAATCAAATGCTCCAGTTGGAATTGTAGGATTTAATGTTCACCCTGCTGGATTTTGGACTTGTGTTAGTACCAGCATTTTGTATTCCCCTATTGCTTACACTTTTTGGAATGGTAATGTTAATCTTGTGCCTTTGAGCGTTGGATGTGTTTAACTTTTCTTTTGTACAGGAGCTCACAGTGAAGAGTTTGCCTTGGATCTTGGAGGAGACTTGGGACTTGGACTTTTCAGCAATGCTGAAACTGTTGGGACTTTGGCAACTCTTTGA
Organism: Capromys pilorides; assembly: GCA_004027915.1. Lineage (NCBI taxonomy): Eukaryota > Metazoa > Chordata > Mammalia > Rodentia > Capromyidae > Capromys > Capromys pilorides. Next base: position 3,289 of record PVKN010025898.1, read on the forward strand.
GATAGACTAAAATGTCTTTTGCACAAAGGGATGTGCATGAGACTTTGGGGGTCCAGGGGTAGAATGCTATGGTTTGTGTCTAATTGTCCCCCCTAAAGCCTCATGCAATCATGGGGCAGGGACTTCTAGAGTTTGAGACTTGACTGGTGATCCACTGGGATTATGTGTTTTAGTACTGATGAGTCTTGAGTATTGCTGGGATTATGGGTGTGGCCTGAGGCAGATAGGCGGAGGCAGAGAGCCTGAATGTACTCTCTGTTGCCCTGGTTGGTTGTTTGCCTTCGTCACCATTTAATTGCTGTCCTGCTGCCATGAGCTGGATGCTCTCTGCCCTTTTCCACTCAGCCATGGGCTAGCCAAATATGGACTGAAACTTCCAGCAACTGAACTAAATAAATCTTTCCTTCCTTCATTTTAGGTGTTGGATAGTTGTCCCACAACAAGAGAAGAGTAACTAAGACAACTAAGAAGAGCTATACCAGATGCTCAGAACCTTAAGCATTACTCAGAGGTCCTGGTCTTAGTATGAGACAAGACATTGAGTGCCTTTATTCAGGAGTGGTAAGGATAGGACCTTTAATGTCATTTTAGATAAGTTCATGTATAATAAAAAGAACAGATATGACTGTTTGGGAGTAAAAAGAGTAAACTCTAATGCATTTTGTCTGATTCTTACTCAGGACTTAAGTTCATGGTGCTTTTGTTCAGGAATCTGTTCTTCTCTTCTTCTCTCAAGCAATCCATAAATCTAAAGAGAAATGAATGCTAGCACCAGCTCTGAAGTACAGCATGACTAATCAAAGGGAAGTCTCTTTTCTATTTCCAATAAACGGTGTGTTCAGGAACTCAGAGCTATGCCAACTAGCACATAGCATTCTTGTATAAACTGGAATTAGGTCAGAAATGAAGATAGGACAAAATTCATATTAATGAAATAAAGACCTCAGGGAAAATATTTTAATTTTAAAACAGCATTGTTTTCTGTTAGAGATAGTGACAAGCTTACACCCAGGACCATTTGATCTCACCCTGTAAGCCAGAGAAGGAGAAGCCAAAGAAATCACAGAAAAATGGAGCCCAGCCAGTAGATTAAGGTGCAGCTCTTAACCTCAAGTTACACAAGTTAGTACATTTCATTCTCATTAGGTTATCTATAATCTACAGTTGAAAAATATGGACTAAATAACAAATACTTTTACTAAACTTCATTGAAACTTTCAGAAAAATAAAGAAGAGTGCCACTATAATTTTATATCCTCCTCTTTAGCCTAATCCTTCTTCCTTGCATTTGTAAACTTTCTAGATCACAATTTTGAGAAATGTCTCTGCTGGGCTACACAAAAATTGCAAGATGAACAGAGTCCTTGTTGTCAAAGTAGAAGAGCATTACAGGGTAGGTAAACCACGAAGACTCAACAATATAGATCATGCAGAGAATCTGTTAGGTTTCTGAATTTGAGGTTTTTCTATGACTCAAAAGTCATAAGTAAAAACTCAGAAACAAAAAGAACTTCAAAATAGAAATCTTTTTCAACCATGTTTTACAAATAAAAGAATACTGAATGATTCAACTAATTAATTTGAAAAAACTCCAAAATTGCTGAAACGTAGTTTCACACTTACACACCTACTTTTGTTGTCTAAAGGCAGCATTGTGCTATATCCCAGTTCCACCAACAATAACCATCTTCTTTAGGAAAAGAGAAAAGATGGAGGGGAGAATTTGAAGGGGTGAAGTATGGGCCGTGAGTTGTTGGAAAAAAACAACTCTTTTACTAAACACTTACTACTTTAGATGTCTGGTGCAATTATGTTAGTCTGTATTATCTTTTTAATTGGCCTGAAATGCATAATTTTAAAATTCATTTAATAGAAGAAAAATTTTGCAAAACATAAATTGACTGCCTTTGAAAACAGTGAAATGAATGAAATCTGGAATAGTGTCTTGGATTACTTTTCATAACTTCTTATGTTCACTAAAGTGCAACAAATAGGACAAAAAACACTGCTGCATATCTCGTTATAGATGGGTTACTCTTTGTTTTAGGGTAAGTAAAAATGTAGTTGTATTCCATCTGTCTTATCTATCTGTCTGTCTGTCATTAACAGCAATCAAAAATTTAGCTTCAGAAATAGTTCAGGTATGATAACTCACCAGGAAATACAAATCCATTTAAAAGTAAACAATTACAACCTATCTTAAAGATAACATAAATTAATTCATTAGTATTTTAGTTGGGAGTTGATCACAGTACTTCAAGGTCCATACACAATAGTGTTTGCAGGCCTGTATTTCATCCATCAATCCGAAAAAATCAAAATTATTAATGTCAATCTATTTCCATACTATCAGGATAGAATCTTAGATAAAATAATCAATGCTACTTTCTCATTTCTCATCTTAGTCTTCAGAAACCCTAACAAAATAATACTGGTTTTCAAGATGCTTGCACACATGGTTCCCTCTAATCCTAGATTGATGGTAATATTTTATTTCTGTCTACCTAAGAAATTTTTTGGTGAAATGAAGAAACAAGTAGACAGAACCAATGCATCTAACATTTGTAATACTCACTGAATTAAGTCTGTAGGAGTCAAAAGGAATCATTGAGGGCCAACTACTAGAATACTGGAGTACTTGGAGGCCATGTTGTACTCTGATGATGGATTTTCAAGAGAAGTATACATCGAACAAAATTCTATAGATAGTACAATTGTAGAATAGTGGACATGTGAAAAACAGTACACAGCTCCTAAAATAAATAAATAAATAAATAAATAAATAAATAAATAAATAAATAAATAAGTAAGTAAATAAATGTATGTATGTATGTATGTATGTATGTATGGTCCAATAATTGCATTTCTGAACCTATATACAAAAGAACTAAAAGCAGGGATTTTGTTATTTATATAATAATGTTCCTACCAAACATTATTCACAATAGCAAAAACATAGATGCAACTCAAATGTTCAAAACAAGTATGAATGAAGAGAATCATACGTATCTCAGAATACTACTCAGCCCTAAAAAAATAAAACTTCAGGGCTAGAGAGATAGCTTAGCATTCAAATGAATGACTGGCAAGCAAAAGGACCCAGATTCGGTCCCTGGTACAGCCTGCCATGCCAGCCGCAAGAGCAAAGCCAGGGAGCCAGGCACCAAAACCGGGTGTGGTAACACACACCTGTACTCCCAGTGCTAGGGAGGCTGAGACAGGAGGGTCACTATGAGTTCGAGCTGTGTAGTGAGACTCTGTGCCAAATAAATAAATAACAGATTCAAATAAATAAATAAAAATTCAGTGTATACTACATACTGAATGAATTTTGAGAATACTATGCTACTTTTAAAATTCCAGTCAAAAAAGGTCAAAATGTGTATGATTTCACTTACAATGTTACTAGAGTAGCCATGTTCAAAAACAGAAACCACCTTAGTGATTATTAGAGGCTGAAAGAAGGTAGAGTAGGGAATGATACTGCAATGAGGACAGAGTTCAGAGTGCCAGGATGGGAAAATTAAAAAGTTCTGGAGAATGGTAGCACTGGGTACACTGCTGGCTGGTATGATGGTTAATGCTACTGAATTGCACAGCTACAAATAGTTTGAATGATAAGCTCTACATAATATATATTTTACTATAATAAAGAAAAAACTAAATACTAGTTCAAAATATTGCATCATAAAAGCTTCAAAAGGAAAATAAAATTCTACAGACCATCTCAAGAGTTCATTGATCACCTAAAGATAGTCAGTGAACTCCCAGTTATGAACGCCTGTTAAATTTCAACACAAGTATGATGAAACAGGAACTTCAGCACTTTTTATAGAATTAGCTTTGTGTTACCCTTTTAATGACTGCCAACTAAATCCCATGCCTAAATATAATAAAAGTTTATTAAAACAGCAGAAATTGTTCTTCCTAATCTAAAGTTGTCTTTCCCACACTAAAATAGAGCAATAGCTCGTCCACATTTGTTGTTTGTATTTCATCACTGTTTTCAGACAGAACAAGAGATCTGCTGCCTACACACCATTTCTTAGCATCAACACCCATTTTCTTATGCAATTTTAAGTTCTCTTGGCAGGTTACAAACATTTTTTTCTAACCACAAACAAAACTTCTTTTGATACTCTAAGTGAATGTTCAAGGAAACGTTCCCAAATAAAAAGCCTATTTAAAATAATAACATGGAAGTACACAGACAGTCTCAGGAATATCTAAGTGCTAACTCCACGAAAACTCCAGTTCAGGAGGAAAGATATGGAAAACTCTGCAGCTACCTCCTTGACAAATCACCAGTCCTTATGTCTTCAAGGAGGAACTTAGCAAATATTAAAAGAATGCTGAATGGCAATGCTACAAATAAAAGTATAGAGGGACCACATTACTTGGTCACCCATGCAATGCCATGAACAGTGTTTTTAATGTGTAAAACATTACTTCACAAAAAAACTAAAAAATGAAAGAATTTAGTTTCAACTGTTCTTCCTCCTACTCCTCCTACTCCTACTCCTACTCCTCCACCTTCTCCTCCTCCTCCTCTTCCTCCTCCTCCTCCTCTTCTTCTTCTTCTTCAGGCGTGTGCCACCACACCCAGTTCAACTATTCATTTTTTAACAACTATAGAACACTAGTTTCTGCTAGAAACTTCTAGCTTAAAAAAAAACATAAATCCTACAGCATATTCTGGTATCTCATAAATAAAGATTTCTTTGTTGTTGAAAACCACTTGTATAACTAGACAATCACAAAGATGCATTATGATAAATAAGAAGACAGCATTTAAAGGGTAGCGGCAAGTACTGTTGGATACACTTCACATATAATACTTAATTTTGAAAATCACTACATGGGGTAGGTATAACAATGATTCCCTATTTTATAGAGATAAAACAAGAGGTATGGAGATGTGAAGTAATTTTACAAATATCACAAACATCACACAGCTGATTAAGTGGTAGAGCCCAGACAGTCTGGCTCCAACATCCATGTGCTTAATCACTACACGAATTACCTGTCATAACACATTAGAGAAATAAGATGGCACTGATAATGCTGAACAAGGTCTTTAATAATAGTATAATATTTTTCAATTGTCTTTCTGATCATAACATGTTGGGTCTTTTGTTTTTTAATTGAGAGCCATTGTCCCAGAAAAGTATAAATCACAAGACTAAGCACACCAGTGAAATTTTAGATGGTTAGTATTGTCCATGATCAAGGAGAAATAAAATTGCAATTAGAGCTACTTTTTAAATCTTCTTACTAATTTCACAAATCAATATACAAATTTAAAAACAAAGCCAACAGAACTAGTACAGCAGGCTGTACAACAAAGATATAAATGTATCGAATTTAAGGGAATGACAAGTACAGGCAACTAATCAGACCTTTTATAAACAAAGACACAACTGAAATTTTCAACATTTAACTACACTGCAAGATGTTGAAATATAGGTAAACTGTCCAAAATAATTAAAGACTTGAAGGAAGGACAGAGTTCATGATTGGTATGACTCACACACATCTCACAGCAAAACAAAACCACCAGACATTTATCTCTTAAAAACAAGACACTGAGTCTGGAAGCAGCTTACAAAGCAAGAAAGAAATGCCACGTGCGAGTCAGACACTCACATGTGTCTAAAAATAAAAACGGGAGGTAGGCACATGAGTGATGACTTCAAAATCTGACCTTCTCTGAAACACACAATCCCATTTATAACTTCTAAAATAATTTCAAAACACCTGAAAATAGCATGTTTTACAACACAAGCCAGAAAGAAAGGCTAGAAAGACACTTTACAAGTCAGAGGAAAAAATATATTAAGAGCAAGAAACTACTATATTTAGAGAGAAAAACTATAATTTTGTCAGACTGATGCTATTCTTTGAGTGGGTGTCCTCCTCTCTGCTGCCTTGAATGAAACAAGTTCAACTTTTCTCTCCTTAAACTCTCTGGCTGAGCTTCTTGGATACAGAGTTGACTTCTACTAGGAAACTCCAGATTCTAACTCAAAGGACAAAACCTTCAGCTATACTGAAAGCTGACTATGGACTATGCTTAAAGAAGGCATCAAATAATTATGTGCAGAAGACACATTCTTTTGGAACCAAATTTGGATACCATCTGGGGGTAAAGAAAAAGCAAACCCTCCCCAAAATAATATAATGTGATAATTTCCACAAAATGATCTGTAGAAAATAAAACAGAAAAAAAAAAAAAAACCAACACAGAAATACTATACAAATTAGATTGCAGTGGTGCTAAGGGCCAAGCCATGCAACCTGCACATTTTGGAAGTGGGCAATATTTTATGATGTTACAACTCATAATCAACTAAGGTTAATATCAGTAAAAAGGAACCACTGAAGATTCATTAATTATACTCACACTGTCAGCCACTGTTTTTAAAGTATTTACAGTAAACACAACCTATCACTAAAGAATATGCTTTCATGTCACTAACACTGCCAAGAGAAATCAAGTCATGATTTAAGAGTTATCAGAGCTGTTAGAGCAGCAGAGGGCATGGGCACAGTAGTACTTTACAACTAAAGTACAAGACAAAACCCAACAAAATACTGTCTACTTCCATATGTACTTTGTCTTAGACCAGTAATGACCCTTTCCAAACTAATACCTCTCAACATTGTGAGCAAAACTGAGTCACAGATGTAACTGGTTTACTTCTCACTTAGAACCCTGATACTGAGAACCACATAGTTTGAACAGAACTCAAGTGTGAATAAAGCAGGCTTATAGTAAATCAAGTTCCAAATTACCTTAACATTTAAATCATCTGATGAAGATACCATAATTAAGAATGCAAGATGTGAAATGATCCTGAGAGAAGAATGGAAAGGAACAAAGAAACAGGAAGAAAGAAAAACTGAAGAGGAGCTAGCTAGCATCTGAGGAAGAGTTAAAGATAAAAAGGAAACCATCAATTCTAGATGCTACCAAGAAGTCAGATTTGGTACTTACTCTAAACATCCCATTCATTAGAGAATTAGACCATAACTGTTAATTAAATACTAGAACCCATCTTCTAGAAAAGATGAAGTACATTGTTTCTTTCTAATTATCACAAATATACCCCTTTAATAGTAAGCAAACTGTGACATTTTTTTCTAGATGGCACTAATAAGAATAAGCCCTACTTGGCGGTCCCCCTTGTTCAGACTATAAAGTGGTCTCCATAATCCTGCCTTCTGGGATTCATGTCCTCCATAGTCATTCCACTCTACATGTCAGCAAGATGAGTGACAGGCTTCTAATCAATAAAATGTGGCAATGGTGATGAGATGGTGCTTGCATGATATAAGACAGCAACATCTGTCTGGGGAGGGAATCCTCCTCCTTTGGCTGTGAAGAAGCACTGTGGCTGCCATGCAGTGAGGACAGCATTGCAAGGAATCAAAGGTGGCCTTCAGCTGATAGCCCATAGGAAACGGAGGCCATCCTAACCAGGCACAGAAATGGCTCCCTCTTCAGTCATGAGCTAGGGTGAGACTCCAGCTTTTTTTTTTTTTTTTTAAACCAGGGATCAAATTCAGGTCCTCCGGACCTTGTACTTGTCAGGCAGGTGCTTACACTCCTGAGCCATCTGCCAGCCCCAAGACTCCAACCCTTGCAGATAACACGACTATAGCCTAGTAAGAGACTGGAACTATGCTGAGACACCTGAATTTCAAGCATGATGAAATCAGTGTTGCTGTTGTTGTTTTTCAAAGTATCAATGTTTGGTAGAATATTGCTCCACATTAATTATTATAGGGCCTGCTCAGCATCTACAATCAGTCCACAATCAGAAGAACATGGCCCTTCTGACGGAGATTCAGGAGCCAGCATGCTCTTCAAGCTATACCACAAATGAGACAACCCACTGCATGGATAAGGGCAGTAGAAGGAAGGATAGATAACAAGTCCCATGGGGGGCCTACACGACAGTAAATCAACATGATCTGTCTTAACTACGCACCTTAGTAGAGCACAAAAATACGAAGCATTGCATTCTGAATTGTGACCAATATTTTATTATTTAATATAAAGATGAACTAGAAAATATCAGAATGCATTGCACATGAATATTTTTTGTGCCACTTCATCTCAATCATATAACAAGGGAGGACATACTATGCACATCACACCATGTCATCAATCAGAAGGGCTTAAAAGAGGGTGTTGTGGTTTGTGTCTAGTTGTTCCCCAAAGCCTCATGCAGTCATGGGGCAGGGATTTCTAGAGTTTGAGAGTAACTCATGATCCACTGGGATTATGTGTCTTAGTACTACTAGGATTATAGATCTTAGTACTGTTGTGATTGTGGGTGTGGTCTGAGGCAGAGAGCCTGAATGTATTATAAGAGAGACAGAGAAACAGACTCACTCTCTGTTGTCCTGGTTGGTAGATTGCCTCTATCACCATTTTGTTGCTGTCCTGCCGCCATGAACTGGATGCTCTCTGCCCTGTTCCACTCTGCCTTACAGCCAGCCAAATATGGACTGAAACTTCCAGTAACTGTGAGCTAAATAAACCTTTCCTTCCTTCATTTTGGGTGTTGGGTATCTGTCCCAGCAATAAGATAAAAGTAACTAAGACAGACAGTCACAATAAGGACCACAGGAACAGCAAAATCAAGAAAGGAAACAACTATTGCTGAAACCAGGGAAGGCTTCCAGAAAGGGACAGCACTTTAGTGAAGCTTTGAGTGAGAAGACAGCATTTCAAATAAATAAAAAATTTTACATAAAAATATATACACAAATACATACATACATGCATGCATACATACATACATACATACATACAGCATTTCACATCGGGACACAAGAAGAAAGCAATCGACTCACTTTGCAAAAGGAGCCAACAGCAAACTGTCACAAGCATTGTCCATGCCAGAGAGAGGGGAAGGGTCAGAGGAAACATAAAACAAGACTGAGTATATAACAACAGGAGCTACTGAAAGAATCCAACTGGAAAGAAGCTTGAACACAAGGCTTAGAAGTATGTGTTTATGAGAGATCCACACCAAAAACTAAAACATAGTCAGTCAAAGAAAATGATGTATTTGTTGCATGGCCTGGTGTTGTGAGATTCTGGTATCCAACCAGCTCACCCCAATGGCCCACTGTGGTTTGAGAGAATGGGACTGATTAGGGGCCTGAAGTACTCAGTGACATTCCCACTTGATTAATCACATGCAAACTTCCTTTTCAATTCTGTTTTTGATAAGCTGTAAATAAACTGACTTAGTAAACATAAATGTATGAATTCATAAGTAAATACATTCTTTGTGTTTACACTTCGTGTTTTATTAATATTAGCTCATTTGGACAGCTTTTCAAATGCTATTATAATCTATATTGCAAAATATACTACATCATAAACTCCAGGGCTAGCACATGTCCTATAAAGTGTTAAACAGTAAATACATTATGTTCTAAGGGTCATACAGTCCTCCTTTCAACTGCTACATTCTGTTGTTGTAGAGCAGAGCTATCCACTGGCAACACATAAACCAAGGAACATAGCTGTGTTGCATAGAAACTTTACAAAAACAATTACTTAAAAGTGTTTGGCTTTGGGCCATAGTATACTGACCTCTAATATATGTTTTCTTGCAATAATTTATCTTTTCAATGAATACACTGCAACCTTTTCCTGCACATTAGCTTAATAATGACACAATTATACCAGTGTAATAAAAGTTGTATGTCAGATATCAAGTTTTTTTTTTTTTTTTTTTACCTCCAATTTAACACAATATCTTCTGGAATAAGACAAGAATAGGATACATTTTCTCTGACATTTTTAGCTAGTACTCATATGTCTACCTGTCTGTCTCATGCAATCTAAACTCAAGGAAGACATGAGCTTCATTCCCAACACAACAGCCCAAACATGTCAGACAGTACCTGGCACCTCAATAAACAGCTCTGTATTAAAATTCTGTATGAATAAGAGAATGACACACTCCTTTACAAAAATAAAAATAAATAAAGCAAGCAAGTACCCCCAATTGCACACAACGAAAGAAAAGCCAAGGACTTGGGCTTAACTTTGTTGGATCCCAGGGCCAATGGTCCTCATGAATAAGAGATGGCCCAACAGAGTTGATAATGAAGAAATCACACATAAATCTTCACACATGGACAAAGCTAGGCTATTTTTATGGCAAATCAACCTGGTAGCTGAGAATAAAAACTTGTTGTTTTATGCTTTGTGACCTTAATCAAATGTATTATTTAATCATTATGTGTCTCATCTACGAATCCAGAATAATGTAAGTCATTAATTTCAGAGGACTAACAGGACAACTAAACAAGTAGTATCTGTGAATTACTCAGAAAATTTCTGGAATAGTGTATGCATTTCCATTGATGATAATGATGATTAAAGTCAAATGGCTTTAGGACATGAAAACTTACCCCCTATACACACCAACTGTGTGCCATGGGAGCCAAAACACCAGCATCTGCCAGGAGCAGAATCCTGACGGGCATCAAGGCTTCTAGGTAGAGGAGGCCTCTTTCTGGTGAGGCAACAGAACTAAGCAGCCTGCTATCTGTGGGTGCCATCATTGGCTGGGATGGCACTACTGCACTAGCTTGTAGCACAGGGGCAGCCCATTGATACCCTCTTGTAAGAAAACCATCTTTAAACTCTTTTTACATCACATATACTGCTACTTTACTTCTACTT
>PVKN010025899.1:0-13982 GCA_004027915.1 Capromys pilorides
TTTTAACAGCAAAAATATATAAAGAACTAAAAAATTTAGACTTATCAGAAAGAAGTCCCAATCAAGAAATGGGCAACCAAAATAAATAGATATTTCTCAAAAGAGAAAAGATATTTCCAAAAAATGGCCAATAAATACATTTTGAAATGCTGTCATTGCTGGCCTTCAGAGAAGAGCAAAATGAAAGCTACATTAAGATACCATTAAATCCAGAAAGAATGGCTATCACAGAAAATCTAATAAATTCTGGTGAGGATATGGAGAAATAGTTGTTCTACATAGTTGATAGAAATGTAAACTAATACTACCACTATGGAAATGAGTGTGAATATTCCTCAAAAAATTAAATATATAAATTCTATTTGACCCAGCTATTCCCTTTCTATGTATCTTTCTGCCCCACTCATATAAGAGTCAACCATCTTTGGTCTCACTAAGATTCTCAGAGCACTTATAAATCCAAAAACAACTGGAGTCCAAGAAAAACTTTAAAAATTTTGTTGAGATGATAAATACGTTCTAAGAATGGCAAAGGGATGGGAAGAACCCAAGGTCAGGAGTATTATGGGAAAGGAGGTGCTAGTCATACTTACTTCCCCATGGCTAGGGCTTGTGTTTAAGATTATTTTATTGATATGTAATTCACATATACAATAAAAGTATTCCATTTATGTGTATAATGTAGTGGGGTTTTGATACATTGTGAAGTTGTGCAACCACAAAATAATTTCAGAACACTCCATCCCCCAGAAAAGAACCTTGCTAATGTGTTAGCAGTCTTGCTGGCTTATAGGCAGGCCAGCTTCATGTATACCACATTATTCAAGCATTTATTCTTTCAGCAAATATTTGTTTCACACTAGCTAAGCTCCAGGATACTGTAACTCTCTACTTCACAGCAGGCCATCCCGCATATGCTAGCATATAGTACTGAGAATTACCCAAAGAGTAACATAAAGTCTGCAGGTGTGAGACTGTGGGAGGGGAGGCGGGGACATTTATCAATCAGCGACTTGGTGAGACTTGGGAGAGGCAATAAGGATGGATAGAAAGTGTATGCTGTAGCAGTGCTGTCTTTTGTTTTCTTTGGGAAGATTTTCTCCCATGCTGAGATTTCTTTTTTAAAGTTCACGGCTTTCCAGAGTTGTCATCTCCCTAGAGGAGGTGTTTGACAGCAAACCAAGCCCTGTACATTTTTAGACTCCTACGCCTCTCCACATTTCCTGCTCAGTCTACGTCCAGCTGCATAATTTCTTTCCATCTTTGACAATTTCAATATCCATTTCTTTCACTTAATTTTCATTTGCAAGCTTTTGGTAATTACTTCCCCCATTGAACCTCTTTTGCTTTTTATTTCTTGTGCATTATCTCTTTTTGTTTGCTGCTCTTTTACAATGTTTAAAAAAACTTAGTAGTGATGTTTGCAGTCCATATGACTACATTCACTGTGGGAAATTGGTACATGTGCATAACACATCTGAATTCTTTTTTTCTTCCCCTTTCACACCAGATCAGATTCATTTATTTATCTTAAAAGTCCCTATAATTAATAATCGTCTATAGAGATAAACAACCAGATCAAAAAACAATGGCAAAAAAATGTGTTAAATGCATAAGATCCTTATGCTCAACTCAGGGTACACTGTTAGATTGTCCATATTGGATGATAATAACTTCTTTCTTTGTTCTTATTATCTGTCTTATTTCACATTTTATTTATATATTCAATTTCTCATATGAAAGAAACCATGTGATATTTAAGTCTGTGCGCCTGATGTATTTCACTTGGCATTATAGCTCAAGGTGTTATGGTTTGTATCTAGATGTCTCCCTAGGCCTCACACAGTCTTAGGTGGAAATTTTTAGAGGTGGCTGGATTGATAGAGCTCTTTTGCTTTTATTCCCTTTTCTCTTTTCATTCATTTTTCTTATTTTCTACTCTTTCTTGTGTGCAACTATTTCATTATATTAATATCAAGTAAACTTTTACTGTGCTGGGCTCTCTTTAGGCTTTATCTTCTGCAATCCTCACAATAATCTTATAAGGCAGGTGCTATTATCATTTGCAGCTATAAATAGCCAAACCGCATCTTGGAGTGTGTGTCACCTGTTCCATGTCATAAGTTAGTAAACTATGGTAAGTCACCCCAAGCCAGCCCTGTGTCACTACAGCGCCTAAGTGGCGACTTTATAATGCCTTGCTTTCTTCCCATCAGCGCGCCCCCCACTTCAGCTAGTCCCCCTCTGTTCCTGGAGTGAAATGTGCCGTTGGCTTCTGTCCAGCTTTAGCACACTGTAGGATTCTTGGCTCGGGCTCAGGCTGGAGCTCTGTGGAGCATTGTAACTGCTGGAGCTAGGGCAATAAAACATTAATGGTCCCTAGAAAAAATGCTGTAAATTCTTCTGAAGCCCACTTCGGGTGTAAAGGCTCATACCTCTCTTCCCCTCCTCCTCTTACTTCTACCCCCACCTCTGCTAATCACTCCAGGTTTCATGCAGGAGACCACACTTCCCAGCAAGGAACTGAAGTCCAGCAGCTGCCAGCTGCAGCCCAGTTGTGTTTTGTCTAAATAATGCTTTTAATTTTTGAAAAAAAACCTTAAGAACTTTGTTCAAGATCACAGATACACAAGTTACACTTTGGAAAAAATACTGAGAAAAAAAGAGGTAGACGAAAACAGTCAAGCAAGACAACAAAAAGGAACCAAAGACTAATCCTGAATATGGAAGGAAAATAAGGTTTGCAAAAATGACAAGTGAGGGCTTCTTGAAGTTTTTTCTCTCAGTTATTTCCACATTGTTACCCGGGTCCTCCTAAGCCAGCTGCAATCTTTCTGCAAAATTCATTTGGCTGTTTGAGACTGATCTGGGAAACACATAGTGGCGGAAGTCTGAGAGGGAGAGAAGTCTTGTTTCTTGTTTTAAGCAGCAAGCACACAGGTCTGGGGACACTAGGAGTGGGGAGGCACAGAGAGTAATGGAGGGGCCTTTTACAGGGTCTTCCTGCTGTCCCAGGAACAACTGACTCTCTAACATTTAGACAAAAACGTGAAAGCAGGACAGGACCTAAGAGAATGTCCACTGGGACAGGTACAGAGGAAACCACGCGAGCCACATCCTAGCCATCACACCACAGCTAAGTTGCTGTGGCTTTTCTCCTTAGAAGAGGCTGTTCAAGGGGGAGGGGGAGGCAGAGGCTCAGATGGAGAAGGAGATGCAGGGGCGTGTCAAGGGTGAGACCAAGTGGGCCTGTTTTAACAAAAGGGTATTATGGCTCCTGAAAGATAAAACTCCAAGTGCCTTTGTCCACTCCTGCTCTCCTCTTAGTTTTTAATTCCTTGTACATTTCACAGGAAATTAAATTTGTGTGTGTTGGATTCTTTTACCCTTACCTCACTGGAAGGAGGTTAGGTTGGGGTTGGCTTATGCACCAGAAACTGCTAGGATGTGTTTCTTTACTTAACTTCTAATCCCTGTCTGACCAAAACCGAAGGCCCAGTGGGACCAGCAGCAACTAGGCCCATTCTTCACCTTCTATTTGGAGAAGGACACATGTGCTGATGTGTGTGTGCATGTGTACATATGTGTGCATACACAAGCCCACGTGTGTACATACATGGATAAAGGATAAGCAATGGATAATTTGCACTCCAGCTGTTTGCTGACTCCTGTACCTCCAATTTGAGTGGCATGTTTACAAGACTACCGGCATTTACCTTGTTCTATCCTTCAGGTGTCATCATTTTGGGATGGGGGTGTGTGCCATGTTTTTTTTCTTCCCCTGCCTGTCTTTTTTTTTTTTTTTTTTTTCTGTATTATGACCAGCTCAGCCTGCCCTGGGGGTAGGGCTGGCACAGCATGTGGTGTCGGGGATCAAACCACGGTCCTTGCAGTTGCCTAAGCTTTCCTAAGCAGGCGCTTTAGACTACTGAACCATCTTGCTGGCTCCCCTGCCTGTCTTTGATAAAGGGCTCCTTGAGAGCAGAAATTGTGTCACATGCATTTCTGTTCTCTCAGCGAAGTTCCTGGCATTAAGTAGGTGCTCAGTACTTGTTAAAGATGGCAAGGCAGAGAGCAAAGTGATGGAGGGGAAATGACATAGCTCCCAACCTGCCAGTCACCAGATATGCTGAATGCGTGTCCCCCCAAATCAAGGAATGAATTGAAAGAGACAATGGAGGTTGAGAGTAGGGCATATTTATTGAGAGGGAAAGAGCTCCTGAGAGACAGGAGGGGACCTGTGAGTTGCCATTGAACCCACTTCTCAAAGGAAGTTTTATAGAGCAAAACCACAAGGTGGGGAGAAACTATGACCGATCAATAAGATTACAAGTATGAGCACTAAGGTAGTATTGGCCCAGTGGGGAAGCAGGGCACATAGCAAGTATGCACGAACAGAGCAAAGACTTTCCTAGGAAGGGATGAATTAGGGGTCTTGTTCACCCCCTGGGTGACTGATGTCCATCTAGACTTCACTGAACCAGGTGATACCGACTGTCTTATCCCCTGGGGAGGCATGCAGGCCTGCTCATTCTATCTTTGTCTTCAGGCCTGGTCTCCAACAGATGTGCCTCCAGCCATAGTTGCAATTTGTTCTTGTCTTCTGCACTGGGCCCATTGAGGGCCAGCCCTGTTTGCCTGCCTATAGTATTTCTACCTAACCTAGCCATTGATAATAAAACTTTCCCAAACAGGGACTTCTGGGCGGGAAGAAAACTACAGAAACAAGAAGGTCACCCTTTGGCTTCATGTCTTTCTGCAGAAGATCCAGGCACAAACAAATACTCTGACCTTCCCCTCTGAAAGAGGCCACAGGACCCTCCGGGCAGTTGTGCTGCCATCTATGAGAGGGGCCACGAGGAAAGCATGATGACACCAAGAGAATGCACACAAACAGGCACGGCTAAGTTCCCCCAGCTTGTTACTATAGACCATACTCTCTTCCGTTCTATCATATTTCTGCACAGCTGTCAGACTCCTTCTCAAATTTAAATATAGAAGTATAGTTTTCCTGAGTCTTGGTTTTCGTCCTGTGTCACACAAAGCTTGAGTGAATTTTTTATGCTTTTCTCCTCATCAGTCTCTTTTGTTCAGAATTCCATCCATGCAAAGACAATAACATGCAAAGTATTACTTGTGGTAACTCTCCTACTAACCTGTTTGGAAACTCTGTTTTATTTTTATTGATTTTTTCTCTTTAAAATAAGATAAAATAAAAAAAATAGAGTGCCAGCCATGAGCTTCACTATGGATGAGGAAAACATTGCCTTTCCTTTCTTGCAAAGAGAAGTGAAGCTTCTCAGCCAGCACATTAGCCATACCTTCAGTTTCCATCTTTAACCTCAGTTTTGCTTTTGTTAAAACAACTTTTAAAAGTAACTTTTTTGGGCCAGAGAGATAGCTCGGTGGTCTAAGCACCTGCCTGGCAAGCACAAGGATCCAGGTTCGATCTTAGTGCATGCTATGCTTTAAGCAGGCCACTGAAACCAGGTGCGGTGGTGCACACCTGTTATCCCAGTGCTGGGGAGGCTGAAATAGGAGGATCACTATGAGACTGAGCTGCCTAATGCGACCCTGTACCAAATAAGTAAATAATTTAAATTTTTTAAAAGAAAAGTAACTTTTTGCATGTGGTACTAGAGAACTAACCCAGGGCCTTGTGCATGCAAAGCAAGAACTCAGACACAGCGCCCAGTCTAAAGGTTATCTTTTCGTGTGTATGGTACCGGGTATTAAACTCAGGACTCTATAGAACTCAAACATCCTAAGGCTGAGCTACATCTCTGTCACTCTCCAAATGTCTTCCAAGTCCTTTTGTACCCACTCTCAATAAACTGTCTCCTTCTTTTGCAACTTTCCTCTTGCAGAGCAGAATCTAGGGCAAGATCTTCACATTCCTCCGCTTCTACCTGGTAGCAGAGTAGGGTCCTGTAGTCTGGTGAAGTTCCAGGGTACAATGTGGTCTGAGGTGCCCATGGTCATTAGAAATATGGAATGAGGAGAGATAGAGAGGGAGAGAGAGAGAAAGAGACAGACAGACAGAGAGACAGAGAGAGACACAGAGAGACAGACAGACAGACAGACAGACAGAGAGGGAAAGAAATAGACACAGAAGCAGACAGAGAGACAGAGGAAGTGTCCTAAGATCTAGCAAGATTCTGTCTTCTGTCTATGGCAGAGCCTTGAAGACAAGCTCTTGCAGGAGTTGTTGTAGTTACTGTGGGATGTCTGTCCTCTGGCTGGACATTCCAGCTGGAAATTCCTCCAAGCATCCTTTCTTCTCAATCCCAAGCTCACAATAATATGAGGCATCTTTATCATAGTTTCCTATGGAGCCCTAAATCTAATCCCTTTGCCACAAACTATGTGGCTCTGAGAAAATTCTTAATTGCTTTCTAAGGCTCTACACACCAGCTCTTCACCTATCTTAGTAGCTCTTTAGGGTATTCAGAACCACCAGAAGTTCTGTTAATACACTGGTTTCTGAGCCCTTTTTATTCAGTAATTGTGGAGTGGAAACTAAGGTATTACACTTGTAATAAGTTCCCAGAGGACACTAATGTGATTGAGGTGACAATCAGATCCACTGACTACCATTCGTCTGGTCTTTCTCCATCAGAGTACATGCTACCATTTACTGAATTTGCTTCTGGCTATCATTTTAGATGTTTTATCTCATTTAGTCTTTTGACAATCCTACAAGGTAATATTCCTTTTTTTCTGCACAGGGGATCAAACTTAGTATGTTGAGCTTGCCAGGTAGGTGCTTATGTTACTGAGCTAGCTCTCTAGCCCCATTCCCATTTTAAAGAGGTTATGCATTTTGTTCACTTTAAGTGGTAGAGTTGACTAGTATTGCCCTGAAATGTGTCTATTTAGTCAGCCTGGCATGCTATCTTAATAGACGAAGAAGTTTTTCCCCCAGGGGTGTCTTAGATTATCTACTTTAGAAACCCAGACTTTGGTGAACAAGGTGTCCTTTCATTCTGGACCGTTCCCTCCCCACAGTTCTCTTTGCTGCTGGCTAAGTACAGCAAGGAAAAACACATCCCTGATCTGCACTAAATCCTCCAGACTCTGGAGAGAAAACCTTTCCCATCTCTGAGTTGGGAAAAAAAACTGAAGTACTGAAAGTTTTAAAGAAAGGCAGTTTTATTCCTACCAATAACATATGGTAATATAAATAAATGATTTAAAAAAACATTTTTAAGAATTCCTCTTAACCTTTTCAAATAAATGTATATGGCTTATTTGCATATAGCCAACTGTATTTAAGATGAGTAGGTTTAAAATTGGTAGCAATTTTATGTCTGGTTATTTTTTGTTAGGGATTCTACATGGGCTAAAACCCTGAGGTTTTGCATGTGCAGACTTTGTCAAATGAATATCTTTCCTTTTGCTTTGCATTTCAAGGTTTGGTCTCTCAGGAGAGCACTTTGGCAAAATCCACAAACATGTAACTGTTGTGTCAAGGCAAAACGTGATTTATACCAGGCAAACTAGGATTAGATTTTTAAATAAAGATAGCGTAAGTGTCTTGGTGCTTTGCCTTATCGGGGATTGCCACACTGATCAGGAGTTTATATATATTTTTAAAAAAGAAATTTTGCTATAAGCGGGTTGGTTGATGGGGGCCAGGGAGTGTATAATATATGTGTTCTAAAATTTAATTTATTATTTATTACTAATATGTGTTGTTTCTAATATAATTGTAATAGGAGGCACTTTGAGAAACTGCCAGTTTCTGTGGGGAAGGAAGGGGAACCTGTAAGGTAGGGAAGGGGTTTTGAAGTGCCCACCACAGCCCACAGAGACTTCAGTGGTTCTAACTTTTACTGCGTATTGAACTCATTTGTGCTCTGTTCAAAAACACCAATGCCCCAGGGCTCTACTCAAGATCACTTACAGCAGTATTTTAGGGTTTGTCCTGGCCATGAGCATGAAAAAACAAACAGAAAAACAAAACAAAACAAACTCCTTGGGTGATTTTCATGTGGGAGTGTGGTGTTGAAAACTGCTAAGATATATCGGATCTGGAGCAACATGGAAGGATATTTAGATGAGCGTAAAAATTATAAAAGCTGAGATCAAAATATGTTGAATACATGGGTGAATGGTGTATCTTTTCCAAATTAGAATACAATCTGGTAGATAGAGGACCCTAATTTAGAAAACAGGTGCTGCCCAGCCAGGACAGCCCAGATCAACTCTGTGGGGAAGGAATGATAGGCCATGATGCATTCTCTCTCCGTCCTGTGGTGTAGCGCCACAGCCAGGCCATTTCTTTAGCCCCTGGCTGGAACCTTAGGCCTGAGCTTCACATTGTCACTGGTACTGCTTGCCTGGGCAATTAGCCTTCTGTCCTGCTCTGACTGCTCAAATCTGGCAGCCACACCAACCCCTGCACCCTGGTGGGTTCTGAATGATATCCCTTCATCCTTAGCCCAGGGGCTCTGGCTTTGCTGTTTGTTTTCTTTCTTGTTTAAGAAGCTCAAGAAAACTTAAAAGGAGACCCTTGAAAGTTAAGCATTCCTAATCACATAAAGGTGTCTCTGCAGGGCCTGGGCTGTAGAGAGTTTGTTTGGGGGCTTTCATCTTTCTGTGTATACCCTTCCTTCTTCAAACACTCTTTCTGGGCTCTTATCCACCCAGATTCTTGCTGGATGCCCACCCCCATCATCTCCATGTTTGGGGCCCAGAGGGTAAAGAAGAAGAGTGGGTTGGCTGGAGGGGGGAGGGACGAAGCCCTCAACCCCCTCTCTGGGCCTAAGGAGACTGTGAGAAAGCCCCTCTCCATCTGCAGCCCAGCCCGGTGGGAGTCAATTAATTCTGAATAACCTAAACCGACAGAGGTATTTGCATTCACAACCTGACTGATGACCGTATAAAATTGATTTATGAATTAAAGTGCTTCCCCTCCCTTTATCCCGATTCAGTCTGTAATTGATTATACGTGCTGCAGCGAAATTAAATAAAAGAAAATTAAAAAGAAAAGAAAAAGCAGAGTGGAAAAAAAAGAGAGGCCTTTGCTTGGCAGCCCGTCACTCTCAGAGCTCCTGGGATTAGCCATTCTATTCATCACTTATCATTTTTTATTTAAAAAGTTACTTCCCCCTTTGTCTCCACCCCAGTCCCCCTTCCTTCTCCACCTCACTCCCCCCTCCATCTCCACCTCAGTAAGCATTCCATCTCCAGCCTCTTCCCACTCAATGAACCCTAGGATATAAGGAGTTGCCCTGGGCCGGATGAGAAGCCAGGATGGGCAGAGCATCTCCCAGGTGGCGTGAACCCACAGAAATGCCCACATGAGAAGCAGGCAACACGTCTTCAATCTCTGTCTCCCATTTGTGTTGGCGTTTCATTTTGTCCCTTTTCTGAATGGTCCCTTCCTTTTACTTTTTGCCCCTCCCCCACTCAACCTGTCCACACTCAAAATTTCCTTGCAGTAAAAGCACTCATAAATTTGTTCTCAGCAAGGCTTACATTGATGACAAATTTTACTTGGCTAACTCCTCTCAGCAGAAGTGTTCTAAAGAACATAGCATTTGGATACAGGAATAAATGTCTACTCGCAGATCAAGTTCTTTGTATCTAAGGCAGGAATGTTTTCTTACCAGGAGGAAAGTGTTAAGCTGGGGTCGGGGAGGAAGAGCTGAATTTATAATATCTAGAGGACACGAGAACGGCTTTGGAATCAGTTGAACTGAGGTTTGGAAAATGACTAGCTTTGGGGGCTCTGAGCATAGCTCAGTGATAGAGTGCCTGCACAGCATGTGTGGGGCCGAGTTGAACCCCGGGCAATGAAAACAAAACCACTAGCCGTGTGTCCCTCCTCCTGCTGCTCTTACCTGGTTTTGAAGGTAAGTGCTCACCTAAGGGTAATATCCATAAAGCCCCTTCAAGGGTGGCTCAGCAAGTATGGGAGGAGCCCCAAAATAATAGCATGAAGCCTACTTCCTTCCTTATTCTGCTTATGAAACAAGACAGATATAACTCAGGAGTGTTTCGGAAATATGGTGCTGTTATTTGAATGATAAATGGCAAACTGTTTGTCATTGCAAAACAGAGTTAGAGAACAGTCTTCCTTACCTCATTATTTTCAGAGATCTGGGTACACAAAACACATTATAATTAATCTGCTTCCCTCACTTCATTCACTCTGTCAACTTGCTTATTTTTTCTTTTTTTTTTTCTACCTCAGAACAGCCAAGATTTTAGCCATAGTTCCAGCTACTTCTTTTCCTGTCTCAACTATTGTCCTCCAAAGTCTACTTTCCTCTCCAGTCCTCTGTCTTTGCCAAGTACAACATTGACCCTGCCCTGCAAACTTTTAATGAGCAATTCAGAGGGAAATTCCATATTAAATGCTATTGACCATAATTCATGGAACATTTGACATAGTAGGGAGTGGCTTCAGGGCCTAATTGGAATAAATCTACTCTGTTGACCACTGAAAATAGTCTCAAAGCTGGTGTGTTAAGTGGGGTTTCTGGGGTAGCACTGACAACTGGATCCTCTGGAAGGAATCTCTAAGAAATAATAATAGGTATTGAGGCAGCTCTAGGTGGGTGTTGGATTGGAGAGAAGCTTTTTAAGTGTCTAGAATCTTCCTTCTCCCAACTCAGGAGAATCAGATGACTGCTTCCTGAGGTGAGTTTAGTTATCCTGCAGTTCCACACATCATTATTGACTCCTGGGCTGTCTTTGTTGAAATGCAATAAAGGAAGGAAAATATATGAGCTCCTTTCAGTTCTCTGCTTGGGATCATTAGCATAACTGGAAAGGCTGAGATCAGATAATGAGAGGATCTGGAAGCTGTGCAAGGTGGCAAATACCTATATTCCTAGCACTTGGGAGGCTGAGGCAGGAGGACAGTCACAAATTTGAGGCCAACTTGTACCACATAGTGACCTTAAGGCCAGTCTGAGCTATATAGCAAGGCACCGTTTCAGAAAACTAATAAACAAAAAATAGAAGCTTAGGCTTCTGTGGTCCTGGGTACCGGTGTAGTGAGTACTGAGGTGAATACAGAAGCACTATAGGGTGGTTAAGAAAGAAGACACTGAACAGACAGACACCTCTGCAACCTTGCTAGTGGGACTCCACAGTCACAGAAAGAAAAACAAAATCAAATGCATTTTGAGTGTATGTAGAGATCAAGAAAACATCAAAATAACAGAAAAAAAGGCAATGGAAAAAAAATCTCAACTGGTTCTAATTACTAAGACTCCTGTTTTTAAAGCAAAACAAAGAACACAAAGATGATCTCTCTGAGCTTGAACAGGATTTGAAAATACAAAAGTGAAAAGATATGGAGGGTAGGCTGTAATTGCAGTTATCTAGCTAGTTGGGTGTTATGGACTCATATTTGTTTCTCCCCCAAATCTATAGGTTGATATCCTAGCCTCAAATAAGATGATAATTAGGAAGTAAGATCTTTAGAGAATTGATCAAGTCATGAGATTGGAGTTGCCATTAAAGAATTAGTAACTCATAAGAAGTCTTTACGTCTCTTGGCCATGTGAAGAGTCAAATGGAAGATAGCCAAATGCAACCCACAAGCTGGTGCTCACCAGATACCAGACTATTCTACCCTTCAACATTAGACTTTCCAACCTCTAGAATGATAAGAAATCAGCATTCATTGTTTCAGACACCCAGGCCATGGTTTTCTGTTGTAAAAGCCTGTACTGAATATAACACCAGAGATTGGCTTCAGAAACTGAAAGCTGTCTGTGGCACACAACTGGAAACTGCTTCTCCGAGGGATGTTTAGTCCAGAAGGTCAAGTTTCGTGGGCTCTAGTGGATAGTCTCCAAGTCAACGTAGGATTGCCTCCACGTAGTGATAGCTTACAGCAGCACATCTTGCTTGAACATGATATGCCATCAGGCAATTTGCACATAACTATGTATGACCTTAATTTCTGTCATGTTAAACTTGGTGGAAGACCAAGAATAGCTGTAAGAATTTTGTGAATCTTGCTTCTGTCACACAACTTTAAAATGAGAAAAAACTTGCACAAAAATGCTATAGCAATATTTTCGTGATAATCCAAATGTGGAAGCAACTGCTATGTCCTTCAAAAGTGAACGGACAAACAAATATTCATGTGAAAGAACATTGAGTGATAGAAAGAATCAGCTATTGCACCACAAAAGATAATGGAGGAACCTTAAATGTATATTGGTAAAGTGAAAAAAGTCAAACTGAAACTGCTGTATATTATGTAACTATGGGACATTCCAATGATATAACAGTCTGGAAAATGCAAAATTATGGCAACAGTAAAAAGAAATAGGAGAGGGGGCGGTAAAGGGAGGGAGGGAGTGAGGGATGAATAGATAGAGCATGAATGACTTTTATTATTTATTTATTATGAGTGATTTTTAAGGCAGTGAAACTATTTTGTTTGCTAATAGTGGATGCATTTCTTATACATATTTCAAAAACCAAGGAATGTATAACCCAAAGAGTAATGCGTAATTTAAACTATGGACTTCAGCTAATAATAAGGTGCTGATCAATATTAACTACCAGGTATAGCAAATGCATTACCTTTATACAAGATATTATAGTGGAAGAAACTATAAGATCACATTTGAGGAACAAGAGAAAGAAGGGAATATAAAGAAACTGAGTACTTTTCATTCAAGTTTCCTGTGAATATAAAACTATTACTCTACAAATGAAGTCTTGGGGCTGTGAGTGTGTACAGTTGCCTAACAGGTGTGAACCTCTGGGCTTCCTCCCAAAACCCTAAAAACAACCAAGCAAACAAAGTCTAATAATTTACAAAAATAGTGAGTATCTTTGTCATTATTGATTTCTGAACTCCTTGTTGGAAAGATGCTACCTAAATAAATATCAATTTACTTTATGATCCTCCATGAGGGAGCAAAAACAATTTCTGAAGACATGAAAGAACTTGCTAAGACATGAAGACACAACCTGAAATGTTAACACTACTGAGCCGGAGTGGTCGTCGTTATAATGTTATATCATTTTCCCTAACTCAGGAGAGTATGCAGGCTGTCCCCACCTGTAGGATTTTCCTAAAGCAATGACTTCCTAAGAGCCTTCAGATATGGAGAGAGCAGAAAACTGAAGCTCATATCTATAGTAAGTAGGAAACTCTGCAAAGAAGGGGTGAAGAGCAGCTAAAGCCACAAAGCAAACTGGAATCAGTTCGCTCATAACAGCTCAAGCGAGCATTCCTAGCCAGCTCCTCAGCCACGGCAGTGATTTCCTTTGACCATCTTTCCCTCTGGTATCCTAGGGGTTTGCTTCGTCTCAGTGCAGATATTTCTCTTGGACTCTTTCTACAAGTGCTACAGAGAATATCTCTTCTTTGGTTCAGAGGAAACTTCAGCGTCTTCTGATCCCAGCCAGTCTTTCTCTTCTGGTCCCATTCACACAGAGAGCCTAAGCCTGACTCTCATCTCTGCTGCTCTCTGGGCTTATGACCCCAACCAGGATTATCCTTTAATATACCTGTCTCTAACCCATTTTTGACCAACTTTCCTCCACTTTCTTGTGCAGCATTTTGTTTACTTTGCCTAGTTTCCAGTAAGTTCAGTACTCTTGTGCTCAGCAATTATACTTTAAGGCATTATGTCATTTATTTTTAATTTTGTTTGTGGTGCTGGAGATTGAACACAGGCCCTTGCACATGCTAGTTAAGCCTTCTGTTTCTGAGCTACGTCCACAAACCTGTCATTTATATATAGAATTCTCCCTAATTCTGCTCAGCAAATCTGCTTAACTTACAAAACAAGTCCTGCAGAATCTGTAAAGTAAAACAATAACTCTTTTCTTTGGAACTCAGTTCTAGAGATCAGATATGCATACATTAAAGGAAAAGAAAACAGTTCCAAGATAAGATAATAAACAAAGGCTCGGCAGTGAAGTCCTGTCACTGTACATAGGTTCCAAGGAAATTGGAAGAAAGAAATAGATACCAGAGGGAAAGGCTAACAGTG
>PVKN010025900.1:0-13984 GCA_004027915.1 Capromys pilorides
TCACTGCATTACATCCCTAGGTCTTTGTATTATTAATATCAAATATTAGTATTAGCATTGGTATTGGCATTAGTATTAGTGTTCTGCTTTGTTTGTTTGTTATCTCTTTGAGACAGGGTTTACTGTGCAGTCCAGGCTGGCCTTCAACTCACTGTGTAGTCCAGGCAGGCCTCAAACTCACAGCAGTCTCCTACCTCAGCCTTCTCAGTAGCTGGAATTACAGACATGAACCATGGAGACACGGTGACACCTGAATAATCTTTGCGTGAAAATCATCACAATATGAATGGCCTGATGTCTGCCAAAACAATTCTTCCATCCTTTTCTAAGATTCGAACCTTAGAGCTAGAGGCAGAGGTAGAGATACATATACAGATAAAGATATAGATGAAAAAGTTTGTGCTATATTAGCAATGCTTTGTTATATCTTGAGTATTTGTGATACTTAAAATCATTTTCTGAATAACAGAGAAAACTATTCATTTCAATTAACAACATGCTCTAGGTCGCTTCCCAGGGCTGTACAACACGTGCCTTATCGAACCCTTCTGAAGCAAGAACCAGGGAAGAGGTCCAGACAGTCCTCGCCTATGTGCCAAGTCCCAAGCCCTGGAGGCAAGGAAAGATCTTTTTGTAATTTGTTAGTGTTCTGCAAATATGTAACCTGAACAATATAACTCAGTATTGAGTGAAAAAGATATTTGTAGTCAGGTTACAAACATACATATGTGTGGGTGTTTTTATATGCCATAAATATATATATATATATGCTACAGATTGAATATCCCTTATCTGAAATCCCCTGAATGAGAAATGTTTCCGATTTGGGATTTTCCTCTGATTTTGGACTATTTGTGTATACACAATGCAATCTCTTGGGGACAAGAGCCAAATCTAAACTTCATTTACATGTCATATACATAGGAGACATTTTACATGATACTTTTAATAATTTTTGTATAAACAGTTTCAGGGTGTAGAACTTGCCACCTATGTCATCATGTTAGTGCTCAAAATTTCAGATTTGGAAGAATTTCCGCCCTTACATTTTCAGATTAAGGAAGCACAACCTGTATGTATTGTCCATGGCCAGGAATCCGAGGCTGTCCGTGACAATTAGGCTGGCCTGGCCATCTGATTGGCTGTAGTGCTGCCTAGTGGGTTAGTGATGCTCTCTTCCAGTGTGCCTGCGTAGGTGGCAGGGGACACGTGACCCTCAGTACTGCGGTCTTGACCACTTCCTCCCTAGTGCTGTTTTCCAGCTCTGCTTCACAGCCACCACGAAGTGAGCCACTGTGCTACCACACTGCTCTGCAGCAACAGTTACCCTCAGAGCCACTAGACCACAGGCTGAATCTCCTTAAGCCATGAGCCAAATTAACTGTCCCTCCCTTAAGTTGTGGGTGTCAGATATTTTGTTCCCCCCATGGAGAAGGTGCGCATCATATCATCCAACCCTCTCTTTTCATGAGGATATGTGAGAGGTTAATGGTTAATCCACACGTTAATGGATGTTCTCCTATAGCTCCCGAGTCCAAATTATTTAGAACAAGGAAGAGAGAGGGAGCAAAACACACCTTGAATCAGTGATGAAAATAAAGAGGCTAAGGTGATGAGTCATGTGAGGTACAAAGAAGGAGAAGGATGGAACATAGTGTAGCAGAGGGGACAAGACTAGCCGACTTGACCTTCACAGGGTCATCTTCAGCTTTCATGCATGAACCCGCAGGTTAAGCTATTTAGGCGATTTAAGCATGAAGTGTGAAAGAAGCCAAAGTCATGAGTTCACTTAGAGTGAGTCACGCTGTTTCTGTTTTAGGGCCATGGATTTTGTGCTGAACTCAAATTAGCATCTTGCACGAGCTTCCTACTGGTCACCAGGGAGGCTGGCACCTGGGAAAGGGAACAGATCCCTGGGTAGCCATCAGCATTACTGCATCCAAGCACGGACTCTTCCTGCAGTGGTCCTCTGGGAAAAACTTCACGCAGGTATGGAAGCACATGGTCGCCTGCAGCTAGCACCACTTAAGGGCAGAGCCTGACTCCCACAGAAGTGTGTTCCTTCTCCTCATAGAAATACACACTCATTGCCTTGCTGCCAGGCTGGAGGCAAGGACAGGCATGAGGTCCCAAATATTTCCATATTTCCACTGAGCTCATTATCATGGGCCCCAAACAATTTTGTTTACCTACAGGGCATTTAGGAAAACAGGCCTTGAAAATTATCCTAAAATTGAGAAGAAAATGTTTTCTAATGCTTAAAAGGACACGCTTTCAAAATTAAACATCACTCCCTTTCATATTTTTTTGTGTTCCCAAATTCTCCGAGTGATGGGTTTATATTACAGCCTAATAACCCTGCAGTATTAAGTAAACCAAGCAGTTTGGGTACTGTAACAATAATAATCACTAGCTTGCCTCTTTATTAGTGGCTTCATAGAGAAACTACATTTTTTACAAATGAAAATGCTTTGCTCCAAGCTCCACTCTTGCATACCAAGCTTCAGTTTGTGGCGAGTCTTAACAGTCCTGTTATAAACCCTTGAATGCTGGGAATTACCATGATGGAAATGCTGACACATAAGCCACAGCTGGTGCTGCAAAAATGCTTTTAAATACATTGACCCTCCCTGATGAAGTCAGCCCCCACAGTGGAGAACTTGGTGATTTTTAAATCATAAAAGCAAAACTCACCAATAGTGAAAACCATAGTCAGTGTTGGAGTAAGTAAACCTTAAAATGAAGGCATTCAGTGTTGACTAATAAACATATTTTTCAATGCACTTGCGCAATAAGTTATTAAAGTATCAGCAGAAAGAAATAGGAGCTCACATAAGAAATAATTTCTTAATGCTGCTTCTCATGATCGAAGGGGAGCAGAAGCGGACAAAACAGAAAGACGCTGTGATTTCCAACCTGTAGAGGTCAACGGCTAAGCAAAGACAGTTGATTCGTATTTAACCTTACATACCGTTATTAAAATGTGTACGAGAGAGAAGAAAGAAAATGCATGTGAAACAAATATTAGACAATAACACTACTGTCTCCTATTGAAGATCAGCAACACTAATGATAATCACTCCGCAAGTTAGAGCCCATCTATTCTTTAGGAAAAAGAAAAGGGAAAAGACTAGTAACATCCAGCGGAGGTCTTCGTGGTCAACTTGTCTCAAAGATGCAATTTCTATCCACTGCCCTCATTTGGTGGACTGGTGGTTGCTTCCTGAATAACCTTCACCATAGCACAAACTGCCCTAGTCTCCTTCAGACACATCACTGGTGCCAAAGAAGGGATGAGCAATGCAACCATAGGCGCGGCATGTTTCAGAAGCTCGTTCACTTACCTACGCACAGTACACGTCAAGAAAGCTTCTTCTGCAAAGACACACAGCTACATTCCCTTTATCTGATTTTTCAAGTCATTCAGTCTTCCCGTGTCAATATCAGATATCCCATATCACACACGGGGTGAAAAACATAGATGTATATATCCCATATAAATTCCACATATATCGTATATTTTTAAAGGATATACACACATACGCATGCACCTTAAGGAAAGCTCTGTGCACACCCAAGGAGAAATCTCTGCCACATGAGCGACCACCTCTATCTCACTGAGTCCTTACTTCTTAGCCCTTACTGAGTGCTGTCCTTCTAACCCTAAATGATGCATGTACACGCAGTCCCCAATTTAGGATTACTGACATGAGTTTTTCACCTTGTGTTACTGCAAAACAGTACAGATTCAATGGCAAAAGGTATTTCTTCTTCAAGATCATCTTCTCCTGCATCACAGCAGGCCGCAGAAGCCTGTCCTTGAATGCTGGGGTGTGGCAGCAGGTCACAGCTCTCAGTCATCTCCACAGCATGAGAGACAACAACCCCTCCTTAGTACAGTGATTCTAGCCATGATATCCACCGTAAGCTGTGAGGCATGTCTATGTAGCCATGTACAGGTATACCAGGAAGCCAAATGTCAGCACAGTCCATAGCCTAACCACCCACCCTCCCAAAACCCTTAACTTGACCAATGGTACCACCAATCTACCCAGCCACAAAACAGCTTTCATCAACTTTATTCCCTTGTTAACCCCAAAATGCAGTCACTACATTGCATCATTTAGGGTTTTTTTGTTTTGTTTTGCTTTGTTTTGTTTTTTTGCAGTACCAGGGACTGAACTCAGGACCTTCCACTTGCCAGGCAAGCACTTATTCTACTGAGCTATCTCCCCAGCCCCTTGTATCATTTAATTTTTAATGAGTCCTCTCTCCCATGATTTTCACAGTTATGTCCCATCAAAATTTTTCACCTAGAATATTTCAACAGAAACCTTACTGGCTCAGGGCCTTGGGTCTTAAAGTCCTTCAACTTATCTTTTAAAGTCTAATCAGAGTATTATTTTTAATTCAATAAACTTAACTCAGGTCCCTCTATTTCTCTAAATTCTTTAATGATTGCCTCTGTCTAGAGCAGTGAGTTCTCAAAAATTAATGGATGATAATTATATATATATATATATATATATATATATATATATATATATATATTGAAGGAGAGGGGGAGTTATGAAAATACAGATTCCTGAAGCTCCCTCCCGCATGAAGTCAACAGTTCTGCCGAGGGGCCCCAGGACATAAATGCTCTCCAGATGATCCTGGTGTAGACGATGTAAGGAGCATGCACTAAGAAACAACAGACTGTGAGATGCCTTTCTTATTTAATGCTCTACAGCTGCCTCCAGATGTACAGATTTTTGAGTCTATCAGTCCCAATCCCCTTTTTCTAACACAATTTTCTGTCCCAAAATAAAAACTCAAGCACTCTACAACTTGCCTGCAAATAATTTCTGAAAGTAAACCAATATGATAGCACAACTAGAAGAGCAAAGAAGAAAAAAATAAACAAAACAGAATTTATAGTGAAATAACTTGCTGGTTAGCTTTTCATATTTCTGCAAAATTAGAGAAGGAGCCACAAAGAAGTGGCCATATGCTAGGATCTCTACATGGAATACAACAGCTGCAAAGACAGCCCCACCGTGTTTTTACTAATAACTCAAATTCCACCAATGGTGTGGCTGCTGGTGACATGGTTTTCCTAAACTGTGGGCAATATCTGGGGAAGATTCATGTAAAGTGATCTGTAATCTTCCTCCAGCTGGTGGAGTGGCTTGCTACCTTGAAAATCCGGCAAATACTAAGGCTAACAGCAAATAGTTTGTGCCTATATGTAAAATAAAGCCAGGTTCCAGCTCAAATATCTGTGCACAGGTTCCGTTTTTCATTTCCCATCAGGTTCTGTTGGCACACTGGAAAGGAGTGTGAGCACGGGCACTTGTCAACGTGCAAGGTGCATCCTGCATGCTGCAGGGCATCCAGCTGCCCGACCTCTGCTCCCTCACTACCAGCAGTGCCCTCCGATCCCTGAGACCACCAAAATGCACAGTGTACAACTGCATCTCCCCAATGGTCCGGCACCCCCTCCAATGACTTGTCATGGAAGTCTCCAACCCGAATGAGAACGACCTTTCATCTCTGAATGCAGCAGGCTCTTGGCTTTCCCCGTCATTTGGCTGCAGCCGACTCTCCTAACCTCTCTCCTCTTAGTGCTTAGAGCCACAGGCACTCCTTGCTATTGCCCTGTTGCTCATCCCTTCCTCTTCAAGATCTTTGTAAGTTGAAGAGCAGTCGTGGTTCACAAAGTCGGTCTCATAGACGTCTTCGCTTGTTTCGATTCCTTAGTCAATCTCATTGCCTTTTCCACTTACCATTTCTACACTAGCATCTCCTGAGACTTGTATCTCTCACTGAAACCTCTAGTTAGCGCCCCAAAACTGTAAGTTCAAGCACTCCTCCAGTATCTCCTTTCTCTCAAGGGGGCTAAGCCACATCACTTTCCTCATCATCCACACTGTCCCCACCCTTGCTCCTCCTAAAGTTTCCACATCCCTCTTTTGCTCAAGAAATGACCATCATCTCCCTAGTCATTCAAGTCACAGACAGGAGCCAGGCTTCCTCCCACATCCTACCCCAGACAAAAATCTACTGAGCATCCCCCTTGCTAGAATCCATACACAGGATGGATTCTCAGTGCCTATCACAGTGCCTGGTACAAAGCAGATGGCCACTGGATGTGTTAAAAGAATAAATGAAAGACGTTTACAGAAATAGCAAACTACTTGCACTGCCATCCATAAGAGACTCCTCCTTCCACATGTACACTATATTTTGCTCTAAAACCTTGCACAGATATTTACCGTGTAATTCTATACCGATAATTTCACTTGACCTCCACAGCAGACACACACTGGACTCCTTCCTCTTTGCTATCAGTGCCAGTGGCAGTCCCGCCCTATTCTGCAAGGATGAGGTGTGATGATTCCCAGTGGCAGTCTAGGACAAGCAGTAGGTGGGTTCAGCAAATGCATTTGAATGATTCACTCAGTTAACTCTATTTCTATCCATCTCATCTCACCTCTTCTTGGGGAAGGGATGGGGCAAGAGGCAGTGAAGAGGAGGAGGAACGGCCAACGCTGTGCGTTCTTGTGGCTACACGGTCCCCCCACCACAGTCTTTTCCCGTCCTCCTATGAGTCATAACTTTGTCCTTTCCACTCCTCAGATACAGTGGCAGCTGTGGGGGTAGGGAAGTGCACACAGACGAGCCACTTCCGGTGACACAGTCACCAATGACTTTCAGGTAAGGATCAGCCCTGAAAAAAGAAAGTTGCCCTGACTGTGGGAAAGTTGTTAGCAACAGGCTGTCTACACAAAGCTATTCAAACGACAGGGCTGGACAAGAATCAAAACAAGCCAAAGCTTAATTAGCTTTGAAGACTTCCCGGCTGGGATCCATGGGAGAGAGAAGCCAAGCTCTGAAAGGCATCACCAAGGCAGTCAATCCATGTCAGACAGGACAGCCCTCTGAGGCCACCAGAGGCAGAGCGGGAGACTGTTTAAATAGTTCGTATAACTCAGCATTCCCAGCTTTTGGGCAATTTTTTAAATTTAAAAAAAGACCTGAACACTAGACACCATTGCAACCCCATCTACTAGCTCCTTGCTCCTCAATTCTCCTCCCCTTCCATAAATTAAATTAATGAGGAGTTTTCTAAAGGAGTACATTCTCTTAAAGGCTCTGTTTTCTGAAGTTAATGGCTCTGACATGCAGCCAGGCCAAACAGTCACGGGCAGCAATAACTCTCGCTATAGCTCCAAAACTTGCCCTCAAATGTCACCGCGTCCTCCCCTGGTCTTTCTTCCCCTTTGATTGCTGCTGGTTGCCTTCCTTCCTCCCCTAACATTTGATAGCAAACTCAAATGCATCAAAGAAAGCAGTTAAGGATGTAAAGGTTGAGAAGCACATTTTTATCTCAATGCTAGGATCTTGTCCTTTCCTCCCCACCACATACCTCTGAGAGAAGAAGCCAAGTGTAGATTTGATGCTGCACAACATGCAGCACCACAGCACACCCAAATACACAGAGGAGAGGAGCTTTGGTGAGCGCCAGCTTGCTCCGTGCCAGCTGGCTCACTGACCAATGCCACACACTTGTCACATGCGATGGGCTGGTAATTCTTATGCGAGAAGTGAACGGCCATGAAGGCAATGGCAACCAAGCTAACTCAACCGCCGCGACCCACTGGTTGCTTCAATCACCTTCTTACACCAACACACAATGAAATGATGATCAAAACAATATGAAAATGCAAAGGAAACATGATTCCAACATTAAGGCAGGGCACAAGTTCAGAACATAGTGAATCATTCCAAGCCTTAAGCCTCAGATAAAAAAAAAGGACACCTATCATAAATTGGCCTATCTTCCTTGAAAATAAGATGTAAAATATTTTCTGAATAAAATGGATCTGAGTTCCTGCATCTACAATTTGTTCTAAAAATCTGGGCTGACATATAAAATTTTAATATAAGGACTCACGAAAGTGGAAGCGGAATAGCAAAGAAAAAAGTTGTATTTGCTTCTATCAGACAAATATGGCTTCTCTAAACCAGCAACAACCTCACTTAGCCTGTGCACTCCATAAGCAACAGGCTGTCAGTGAGCATCTCAAAGTCACAAAGTCGTAGAGATGGTGACAAGTGAGTACAGGCAGACTGCCCTGAGAGGTGCGCTCCTGGAGGCAGGCCTTTCTTCAGCAAGCACTGGTTTGGGAGGCAAACGGCTGGCCTGTGAGAAATAGCACACATGCTATTCTGCTGGCTTTAGGCTGCCTTTTCTCTACGTGCATACTTAAAGAATTCTATCTATAAAAATCATTAAAGTTTGAAAGGCATTTCCATGTACATTTATCTCGTCTGATCCCACAGTCATCCCCAGAAGCAGGAATACCCAGAGAAAAGACAAAGAAGGAAAAGGCTCAGAAATACTGCATACTTTGCCCAAAGTGACCATTGAGATCTCTTTCCATTGCTATATCTAGCTACCTGAGGCTGGATATTATACAACAAGAAAAGGTTTACTTAGCACACAGGTTTGGAATGGTACACGAAGCAAAATCATTCGGAGAGCCTTACGTTCATTCCCTCTGAAGCCAGAGCCCCTAAGGGCCCAGCTACCTTACACTGGACATCAGTCTTCAAACTCCACCACCTCTGCATGCAGTCACCCTGGAGACCAGAGCCCAGTGCAGCAGTCTCTGGGGGACCAACCCAAGCGATAGCCACACCCTGCCAATAACAGGAACAGCAAGGAACCAAACAGCCACAAGACATATCTGCTGGTTTATTATTAGTAATAGGTTACATTTTATTTTATTCAGGAGTAAAAGCATGAGAGGAATTTGCAGTAAAAGCTTAGGCAATTTCCCACCAAGTCAAGAATATCGTGTATAAAATTATGTACACTAAGTAGGTAATGAGCTCATTGCCAGACTAGTGTCAATTTATTTTCACTTAATTGTCTATCTCCTCACTGTCTTCCATTTCCTAACATCACAGATAACTGTCTAGTCCACTGTTAGTTCATGCTGACCTTGACTTTGTGGTGCTACTGGCTATTACTAAAAATATAGTGAGCAGAGCGCAGTGTGCTCCTTACCAATCTACTCTTCCAAGAGGTGAAGATGCCCCAGCACTCAATAAAAGGGCCAGCCTGGTTAACAGATGAACCCGGACATTTCCCTTCTAGCATAATCTACATACACACATCATTTAGGATCAAAGCACCAGTGAACCAACCAAAGAATGGAAAAGGAATTCTAAAACATTGAAGTTAATTATATTTGGTTGTCCCAGTATGTCCACTGTTCAATTAAGACGCTGCTCTGGCTATTCTCAGTCAAGCTGTGCCTCTCAGAAAGTCTGAAAGTTAGCAGTAACACCTAAAGCCACAAGAGCTGAAACCGGAGCTCTTTCCTCCCTAGCACTGCAGCTCCTACCGGCTGCAGCACTCTGCTCCTCCTTCTGCCCATGGGAAGGACAGGATCTAACACAGGCCCCTAGTCAGGCGCTCAAGCAAGTGTCCTGTGAAACCACTGCGGACCAGGTCCTCACCCCGCCTGAACACAGGAAAGCTATAGTCCAACCAAGGAAAGGGTGAAGATACCACGGAGCTGTCCTGTTAGAACGTTTGAGGTTTATTTATGGGTTTCTACATCTTAGTTTATAAGAAAAGCATTTGATTCTGGTTACTGTTACACTGTCTTGTGCCCGGGTGCACAAATTCTAGTCCCTGCTTCCAAGGGCAGTTATCTTCATAACCCGTCTCAAGCATATCAAGAATAAAGGGGGGAACCCCCTCCCCTAAAATATAGATACCTACAACTGCAGGGACTAGGAAGAAGGAAACCTGGAGGTTTTATTCGCGTGAAAAATCAGTAGAAGGAAACAACTTTACAGGGTGATGAAGGCAGTGACATCTTATTGCCTCTGTAATAATGCCTAGGCCTTCATAGTACATCTTATTTTCTCATGCAGTGGAGGAGGGGCCAGGAAACTTCCTCCACCAAGAACTTGCTGTACCCCAGGAAGTAGATGGAGGCTTCCTAAAGAATGGCTGATTTAATTCTTCACAAAAGACTGCCAAATAGCTGAAAATTCTTGTTTTGACCTGGAATTCAAAGAGGCCTGTATCCTAAAAGGGGCCACAGGAATTTAAGTTTAAATCTCAAGAAAAATCTGTGAATCTCTTCCAAATTTGTGACATCCTTGAAGTCACCCCTCTTGATTGAGTTCTGAGATGAGGAAGGAAGGGAACCACCAGAGTCCCTGTAGCTCCTCTTCAAGCCCAGCTTCCATTCACCTTGCAAGCCCTCACACAGCAAAGTTAACTGTACAATTTGAGGTTCAGTGGATTCATCTTTCTTGTCATATCAGGGGAAGAGAAGCATACCTATTAAGTTAGTGGGTCTTTTCAAGCCCTTTAGTTTTTTTTTTAATGTGATCTACTATGACAGGATAGTGAAGTAGTTCACCACGCTGTGATGACCTAGCCATCTGTCCCAATCACAATAAGCCAGTGCTGCATACTGTGCTTTGACTTTGTCTCCTACAACCTGGCAAGGGGCAAGGCCAAAGACACTGAGAAAGCACGGTAAATCGGTCACTCTCTCCATCACTTCACGCAGGGAGCCTGATTCGCAGAGTTCCCACACAGATTCACACTGTGAATGATGCAATGGAAGCTGTGTGCACCAACCTTCCCTTCTGACTTAAGTAAACCAGTGTAATGGTGTTTTTCCCTCGAATCACAAGACCCCAAAGCTTGATAGCAAAGCTCAGTTTTTCCATGAACAGTGGAGACCTCCAGAATTCCTTGCTGCTGAATTCCACAGCATGTCCTGAGGGCTGGGGTTGCAGCTCAGCAGTTAAGCCCTCAGGGACGAGAGCAAGGCCCTGGGCTCCAACCCAGCACCTGGAGTGGACAGGGCCTCAGCCTTGTTTGTGAAAGACGCATGGCTACTGTACTCTCAAATCAGATGTGTTGCATCTCACACATGAGGAAACTGAGACCCTTACAGAGACTCTTCATTCAACAAATCTTTTGCAGTATTTGCACCCCCTACTCCTTTGTGAAATAGGTCATATCATCAACCAATCACATTGAAAAGCCCTTGATATCAACCAATACTGAAATTTCAGCTCCTCCTCATCCTGAATATTAAATACATGTGGCATGGCCACCCAGATAACACTTCCTTGGTCATAGACACTGGTAACACATTCTTGCAGGATTTCCACAAGTTCTTGCTGTTACCTGCACAACTTATATTGATCAAAATGTTAAAATCAAGTGGCTATAAAATACCTCACTAAAGAACAGAAATCTTTATAAAATGAGTACAGGGGTTCTCTGCTTCTCCTACAAGCTTTACCGAGAAGCTGAACCGAAAAGAAAATTGCCATCTTTTTTACACTTCCGCTTTATTCCTCCCATCCCTGCCAAGACAGGGTCTGGAAAAAGATTACAAAGTCAACCGCTATGTTACAAGAAGGAACAGAATCAAGCTAGGAATGTATCAGTGGCTCCCAGACTCTAACATGCCCCGGAGTCACCTGCAAGGTGCCTGCTGAGGAGTTCAAAATTCTTCCCCGGTGGTTTCTGACTCAGCAGAGCCACAGCAGAAGCCAGGAATTTGCAATTTGATCAAATGCCACAAATGATCAGACCAATGTTCCCAGGACCACACCTCAAGAAAGCCCAGAAGAAAAAGAGAGGCATGTGGAGAAAGAGCCAAGGGAGAGATGGGGTTGAGTCAGGCCTTTGGAATTCTCAAGTGGTGTCGCTGCTGTTTATAGTCTAGTCCATTGCTGCAATTGTAAAACCTATTCAGTTAAAAATTCACCCGACACACCATAGGCCAGGTCTGACTCCAAAGTCCTGATAACACTAATGGTGGCCAATGGGATTACTTTAAGCAAGGCATCTGTCTGCACCCAGCGGCTTCCTTTCAAGATGCTTGTAGGCCTGGCCTCTCTGCTCTCTGCACTTTGGAGAAGGAAGCTCTCCTTTGTGCTTACTTTTCTTTTGAAAGCACCTTCCCCATTGCCTAGAAAAACCTGTCTTATTCCTCTTTATTTGTATTCTTCCATTAATTCCCTTTTCTACACTAGGTATAGCTACGTTCTCTTGTATGTTTACTAACACAGTTGTTTTCTTTCAGTGGTGATTACAGAGATGGAAGGAAGAGCAACACCATAAGGAGGCACTGATGAAAAGAAGGAATGGAGCTCCTGACCAATGCATGCATGTGGACACACACATTTAGTACTAACACAGTTAGTACTAACAAGGGGACCTGAAGAAGTTTAAAGAAAAACAAGACAAAGAAAAAGCTGAAGAACAGTCTAACATAACACCGACAAAAGTCAAAGTAACTGGAGCACAAAAAGTCGAAGTGATATAAAGGTATTATTTTTAAGGGTTTGATACTGTCTTATTAAACATTCATTAAACAAAGATGTTTTGTGAAATGCTGTCAAAAGCAGGAATGAAAATAGAGCCCAGGACTCCAAATTTCCAGCTCTTGTCAATAAATCAGGCACTTTCTCTGCACAATCCAAAATAGCTGGAAATGCTCTGGTTATTTTCTAACATATGGCTTAAATATTTATATTTTAAGTGCTTTCAGTGTGTAGTCCCCATTATAAACATTCATTAACATTTAGGCAACTTCATAAATAACTCTAACGGTAGAGTCAGACCAAGTACACAGTTAAACAAAATAAACATTCCCAAACATAGGCTATAAATTTTTCCCATATTTACTTGATAACCTGACACCAACACTCTTTGCCTTTCTTCCTCCCAAAATTATGTTTCTTAGTTTTTCCTCTTGTGTGACAAAAGATAACATTACTCAGGCCGGAGAGAGATAAGCAGAGTTCCAAAGATAGCAAACTTAGAACGTAAAATAAGCTTCGTGATTAGGAGAATCTATCTCATCAGTTGATTTGTTTCGTGGGATTACATTAATTAATCAATCTTAACAAATACTTGTATAGCTGCCAGGCACGATTCTTGTCTGAATGGATAAAGTCAAGTCCTTGCCAAACAATGCTTACATTCTAGTAGAGAAGCCAATAATGAACCAGTCAGCAAACAAATGCTTGCTAGAAAAATCAGACAGCCTCAAGTTTATGAAGAAAAACAAGACAGAGTGAAGGAAAGAGAGAGTGGTGGCTAGTGATTTATTGGGAGGCAAATATTGTACTGTTGGTTGCTGTGCGTTTTATGTATTTGGTATGGGGTCTCACTACACAGCTCAAACTCATAGTGACCCTCCTGTTTTCAGCCTCTGAAGCACTGGGATTACAGATATGCATAACCATGCCCAGTCTCAATGTCCAGTTCAGTGCCTCCAAGGGCAGGGCTGGCATGCCATGTGGTGCCAGGGATCGAACCCCAGTCCCTGTGTTTGCCTAAGCAGGCACTTAGTCCACTGAGCTATCTCGCCAGTCCTGTACTGTTGTTTCTAAAGAGGAAAGCCTCTATGGGCCACTGGCTCAAACATAGGCTCGGTTTGGCACTGAGAGAAGCACTAACTACACTCCCCAGGTAGCAGCACACCCTGGCTGGCTCAAAAACTGTAAGCTGCTTAGAGATAGAGGAATTAAGAAAACACCTAGCAATTAAGGGAAGGAAAAGAAGAGGGTCATGAGGCGAAGTGACTCCAGAAGCAGTCAGGCAGAACAAAGGAAAGGGATGTTCCCTTTATCCAGCCCTGACGCAGGAGGTGGCTCCGGTCCTGCAAAATCTAGCTCACAAGTAGAACTCAGGAAATGGGGATGTCTAAGGAAAGCCAGCTTTTTCTTAAGATAATCACCTACTTTACTTGATAATAATAACAGATATAACCAAACATAAATTATAAGATTTTTCAAAAGTTCTATCATAATTATGGTCAGGTATCATTTCTTATTCATAATAAAGGAAGAATGAACTTCAAACATTAATGTAAATTCTCTTTTAAAGCATGCAAATTTTTAAAAATATCAATATTCTTTATTAAGGGGAAGAAGC
>PVKN010025901.1:0-13982 GCA_004027915.1 Capromys pilorides
AATATTCTTTTTTTTTTTTTCTTTCTTTCTGGGACCAGGGTGAGGCAAGTACTTATTCTGCTGAGCTATTTCCCCAGCACCAAACTCAAATATTTTTGATCTCCTAATTTTCACTTATTCCAAACAAATTTATGTTAGTAGCATGAAACCTGAATAGAATTTGTCAACATTTTTAGTTAGGATAGCTCAGCTGATGAGAATACCTGTCAGATGAAAAGGAACATAATAAGAAAGACACATTCAACATTATTTTTACAATACTGATCCCTACTGAGGAGGGGAATTGTCCCAAGATAGGTAATTATCCCTCCTGGAGAGGTAGGCTTAGAGTACCAAGTATGTAGACTGAAACATCCATCCCACTTGAAACATTGAAAGTGGGGCTTATAAATGTCAGACCTCCACGTTGCCCAGACTCTTCTGCAGCTTCCACAGTGCAGCCTAAGGTAGTCATGAGATACATGAAAATTGCCTTGTGAACTTTCACCAACAAAACACAGATTACAAGAAACACACTCGACTGCTCCAAAGCTTTTGTTGATGAGTACCTTATTTCTATTGGTTAGTTTTCCTTATTTTCAGAACCTTCTAAAATTATCCGGTTGCTAGCATGCTATTTTAAAATTTTTTTAAAGATATTCTTTTGCCTTACTGTATTTCCACAATTTTATCTCTTTGACCTTTCTTCATTTTTTACATGTCTAGATCTTCAATTAAGATTTTTTTTAAAAAAATAAATTACTTTCCTTAAAATGAAAGAGGAAGATATTCTTTGATTGTTTTTCTTTACTCAATAAGTTGAAATAGTAAAAATAAACAAATGCAGGAATGATTCAGAGTTAATAAAGGAAATTTATCCAAATAATACATATCGCAAAGACACAAAAGCGATAGTTAAATACAAAGGATAACCTGTAGCACAGTAAAAACTGTCTTTCCCACACAAAGCTGAAATGTTTGCTCAAAGTTGTCATGTTCAACTTGATAATAGATGTTGAAGAGTGTCTTTATATTTTTTTTTTACTTTAATTAAGCCGCACCCATTTATAATCCATATAAACAGATCTAAGGACAAAATACAAAACCTCTCACTATCAGTATCTTGGTAAGACATATTATAAGATCAACTGAAAGTGCCTGTAGTGGAACTCACACACAAGTTCAAGCTGTATGAACTGAGCCCTTTGGGACAGCAGGACTTGATTACCATGTTTAGCAACAGGAATTTTTATATAAATAAGAAAATATAATCATCAGCATAAAATACAGCCAAATTTTATAACAAATTGTGTGTGTGTTTGTAATGCTGGAGATCATACCCAGAACCTTATGCATGC
Organism: Capromys pilorides; assembly: GCA_004027915.1. Taxonomy (NCBI): domain Eukaryota; kingdom Metazoa; phylum Chordata; class Mammalia; order Rodentia; family Capromyidae; genus Capromys; species Capromys pilorides. Next base: position 1,338 of record PVKN010025901.1, read on the forward strand.
CAGCAAAGTTTCTTCCAACAAACTATATTCCCAGCTCATAAATGTTTCTGTTATGACAACACAGAAGAGAAATTAAGGAAAGGGAGAGAAAAATCTGTGTGACAAAGTATTTTCCTATTTACATCTCATTTGAGCAGTATATTTTTCTCTGTGTAAGTTTAACTCACCATAAGCAACTTGAGTCTCCCCTGTTGTACTTCTTAAAGTACAAAACAGAGGTTAAAAAATAAACCAATAAACTAATTTCAAAGTATTTGGCCTGAGGAACTTCAAGGATGGAATTGCCATCAGTTGAGCTGAGAAAGGCTTTAGAAGTGGCAGACCAGAGATGCCCAGTCTCTCATTAGATTCATGGCCCACTGAGTACACATAACAGCAGAAGTCTAGGACATCAGAAGAGTTAGACCTCTAGGCAATCCACTTTGTAGCTGAGACGCAGCACACTAGAACTAGGGTTTGTTGGGTTCCATCCTAATGTATTTTTCTATGTGGTTATTTGATGGATATCAATATGAAAAGAATCTCTTTCTAGTTCTTCACACTCAAACTAAGATTGTCTACAAAAACTTAGGTCACAGTTACCAAATAGTCACCTATTTTATGAGATACTTTCATTCCCAATTTTATTACTAAATGAATTTCATGTTCTGGGAACCTTGAGATATGATATTAGAAATCATGATCAAAATATCATTTTTCAAAGTATGTAGATTTTTGTATAGGATAAAGATAAATGTGTGGCTGGAAAGTCAAATATATCAATGGAAAGACAAAGGTGAAAAGCAACTTTAGCATGTATTTTCTGTTAATAACTCAGCTCTTTGTGACTGAGAAATTCCTTCTCTTAGGAACTGCATGAGTGCCAAATTATTCATCTTTCCTATTGGGAAGTCAACAGATACCTGAAGCATGTCAGTGAAATCATATAAACTGCAGGCTATTATTTAGAATTATAAAGGAATCCTGGAGGGCAGTAAACAAATTAAGATCTATTCATTAATGAGTCGGTGTTGCAGAAGGTATAATTTTTATAGCAGGGAATCATTAGATATCACGTCAGCCAGAGTCTGAGCAGAAAACAGATGGCACAATATTGTCGAAGAGATTTTAACGGATACAATTGTAAAGCTGAGGGCAATGTTGATGTAAGACAAAGAAGGATGATGAAGTGCACTGGGTCTTTCCAGGGAGAGGGGAAAGAAGCAAATGCCAGCATTTGACAATACTCAGTGCTGCAGGTGCAGGCTGCCCGTGCAGGCTGCCCAAGACGTGGAGATGAGGAGCTGCAGCCAAGGGCAGGAGGCACTGCCGCTAAGGGCCCAGTAGAAAGGGACCCAGGTAAGCAAACACCTTTCTTTTGATCTTGTGATGTTGCCTTCCATTGGCCAAATTCATTGAGAGACAGGAGCATAGGCAGTAAATTCCAGTGGTCAGATCCCTGAGTCACAGTTCCGGGAAAATGGAAGTGGGCAAGTCCAGACAGTATCCAGCCCAGCGTGATCTAAGCTGAGAGAATTAAGTGTATAAAAATTGGTTAGATGCCCACATAGATATATATATATTTTTTTAATTTTTAAACTCTTATGTTGTATATGCTACAATATTCTAGTAAAGCTTATGATGAGGAAACATATCTTTAATGAATTCGATCTCCATTATACTCAAGTAATGGACACTGAGTGCTTTATACAGCTCATGATGCAATAACTCACTCTGCCCACTTACATGAAAATTTGTTTTGGTTATCTACCCAGAGAGACATGAAAAGACTTCTAAATGATTTATAAAAAACTGTGATTTCTGAGTGATGTTGATTTTTTAAAAAAAAAAATATTCTTCTGTTACTATTGAGGTAATAAAATCCAATTTTTATCAGATACAAAAGTTATGTTTTGTTACTCAGGTCTTGCTTTAACTTGGCTTGAACCATCCAGCAGAAAAGTTTAATCATGAGGTATGAAAAATAAAGCCAGACTAGTACAATGGACTGTAAAAGGTTCAAGTCAAAAGCTTCCGACATTGCTAGTTCTGCCAATAACCCACTACTATTATAGTAGTTATATTAGTTCAATGAGAATAAATATTTGTACGAATAGTGTTTAGAAAAGTTATCGTGTCTGCATCTTGTACTCTGAACAACTACTATGAAGACAACAATATGCATTGTATTAACTATTGTGGCTGTCCTACTAATGTGTTTTGAAACTGTCTCATTGTTATTTCTTATTAAAAGTAATACTTTTTTAAAAAATCCAATTTTTAATGAAATTGTGAAGGGTAACAACTTAGAAGTATGGGGAAATTTCTCTTAATTCTCTCTTTCTTGAGGCGTCTATAGACAATTACAGTTTTAATTTTTCCTGATCCATATTTTTTTCTCTTGTGTTCCCCCCCACCCCCATGCTGGGATCAAACCCAAGGCCTCCCACAGGGCAATCACAAGTCTCATCATCCCCTTCCTTTTATCCTATGAAGGGTTGAAATGAACAGAGCTAAAACAAGAAAATTAAATTAGAATTGTCTGCTTAGCATGTATTTATGACATAAATATTGATAACATGGATAGAGTAAGGCTGGTTATTGAGAGAAGGTAAGTGGAGGCTTTGTGCATAAGCAGGAGGATGCTGCCAAACATCACGGTGCAGACCTTATTTTAAGGAGCAGACGCGGGCAGCCAAGACAAAACCAAAGCAGGAGTGGCCGTGCATAATGAAAATAACCCAGCAGTCTTGCTCTGTACAGTACTCTTATTATAAGCTTTATCATATTTTTTTTTTCCTTTGGGAAAATTTTGTATTTTCACCCAGGCGCCGTGCTGAGTTCTAGTTGCTGGGGCTATACAGTAGGTTGAGCAGGAATCTTCCTAAATTCCTGAGGTTGAGATTAGCCTGGGCAACAAGGTCAAACCACATCTCCAAAAAACAAAACAAACAAACAAAAAGTATGTTTCCTGTGACTCACTGAACTTTACACTTAATCATTCATTCTTCTGTGCTGCCTCCTCCTTTCTTTCTTTTATAATTAAGCTTATTGGAGCAGTCTAGGTATGCATAATGATCACATTCGTCATAAGAAGTTTGCGCCTGTACACGATACATCTTAGTTTCTCAATTTTCTCCATTCTCCTCCCCTCTCAACTCCTTTTTTTCCTCCTTCTTTACAACATTGATTCTTGCCTCAATAGATTGATAGATTTTTGTTTAATTCTATAGCAATAATCCAATGATACCTTTATTTATTTGGGTGCGCAATTTCCAGTGGGAATCCCTTCCAGCTGTTTTCTCTGACCTTTCAACCTATACTGACCTCACTGCTCCACAGAAACCCTCCTCCTCCCTGACAGGCTCAAGCTTTTGCTAGGCTAGAAAAAACAAAGCCTACAGTTGGGTACTGTTCCTCACTGCAACTGGGAAAGCCCACTTTGAGCTGCCATGATTTTTTCCTCCTCCCACTACAGAGAAGAAATTTATTTACATTGAATTGTTTTGGAAAGGAAATGGGAGTGCAACATAAATGTCTAATTTTGAATGTCTGGGACTGGGAATAGAGCTGGGTGGCCCAGAGCCTGCTTGGCAAGTGTGAGGCCTTGGTTTAATTGCCCAGTGCCAAAAAATAGAACAACAAATGCATTTTTTTAGATGATTGTATTACAAAAAAAAAAAAAAAAGTACAAAAGGTACTAAACTAACTTCTACCATAAAGAAAAATTTAGGAAAAGCTAATTGAAGGAACAGCAACAAAAAGAAAATACACAGTAGAAAAATTCAGGAAAGCCAAGGTTGGGGTAACACCAAGACTGTTGAGGAAGCTAAGTAATGAGAAATGGTGATGAAGAAGGAACAATAATTGGGAACAATGTTTCATAATACTAGGAGTGATATTACACAATATATTTGACATTCTAAGCAGAACTAACAAATTTCTTAATAACCACAACTTACTAATATGAACACAGGAAGAAACAGAAAACCTAAGTACCGACACAACTACTAAAGGCGCTGACATTTTCCCACAAATAATTTTGGTCACAAATTCTAAGAAGCAACTCAGAAACAGATAACATCAATTTATAGAACGAAGGAAGGCAAAATAATGTCTAAATTACTTTATCAAACAGCCTGATTTTGACATTTGTGACAGAGAAAAAAATAAAATTCCAGGCTAATATATTTCATATCAAAAATATTCTCAAGCAAAATATTAGTAAATCAAATTCAAGAAAATATAAATGAAAATAGGTCATAATTATGTCTTACATTAAATAGTTTAATATATCGTGATTATTGAAAAATTCAATCTCATTGGCAAGATAAATAGAAGACAAAGAATCTTATACAATTATTTCAATAAATACAAAAACAGTTCTTAACAAAGCTCTCAAAAAGCCAAAAATAAAAAATTTATTCAGCCAAATGCTAGTCCTCTACAGAAAAACCCCTAACTACTATTGTTCTTAATTGTGAAAGGCTAGAAACTTTCTTCCCATAAAAAGGAAGCAATTCCTGATCTCGTCAAAACTTCCCTTTCACTGTTTTTTGAGAGTGTCTCAGCCAATGTGATAAGAGAAGAAAAATGAAAGAATTAAAGATTTAAAGTAGAACATAGGTGATGATTCATAAATTATATTATTGTCAGTTTTAAAGACAGTAAAATTCACAATATCTACTTTAATGATAGTTTCATTTAAAAACATTAAACACAAACTTAACATTTAATAATCCATTATCTTTTTATGTGTAAAAAATGAACAATTGCAAAGTGAAACTTTGAAAACCCATGAAATTTCTAGATACAGATTTAGCAAGGACCAAGACTCAATCATTGTTAAAGACTTTAAAACATTGCTGAAAAAATGAGAGTGAATACAATGTAATGCATCAGAAGACTTAATATTTCTGTGATTTCCCCTTTCCAGTGGTCTGAAGATTCAACACTGTTATGGTTTGTGTCTACTTTTCCCCACAAAGCCTCATGCAGTGGTGGAGCAGGGACTTCTAGAGTTTGAGATTAGCTCATGATCCATTGGAATTATGGGTGATCCAAGGCTGGCATTATGGGTTTTAGTACTTATGGGATTATGGGTGTGAGTGTTACATGCAGCCTGAGGCAGAGAGCCTGAATGTAACATAAGAGGGACAGAGGGACAGACTCTCTATTGCCACTGTTGCTGTTCCACCGGCATGAACTGCTCCTCTCTGCCATGTGCCCCTCTGCCTTGGAGCCAGCTGAACATGGACTGTGAGCTAAGTAAACCTTTTCTTCTTTCATTTTGGATGTCGAGTGTTTGTTCCAGCAATAAGAGAAGAGTAACTGAGACTAGCACAAAGTCTGCCTAAATCCCAGAAGACTCTTTTTATAAACTTGTTCAAAGGATTTAAACATTTATGTGGGAATATGTCGGATCTAGAATGACTGAAACATTCTGTTTATATCCTGTAGCTTATACAACTCTGTGCCTGACCCTTGTCCCAAAGAAACAGCCAAGGGAAAGAAATAAAAGTAATAGGACTTCAAAAAATAAAATCTATAGGCATCTTCTAGCTCATATTCAGACACTACATAGGCACTTGATTGCATTATATCTCTCACTACTCACAACAATGCTATAAGGAATGTGCAGTTATTATCCCTACTGGATAGGTGAAGTGAACAATCTGAATTAAGTAACTTGTCTCATAAAACAAAGCAGAAAACATGATGAAGGCTTTCAGATTCTAGGTTTACCAACAAGTGAAAAGTAACACATAAAAGTAGCATTTATCTTCCATATGCAAGATGAATAAATTGAAAGGTGTTTGCCTTGCAATTTATTATCAGTATTTCAAAGAGTGAGTTGACTTTTTTTTTTTAATGCATTTAGGACAGAGGAAATAGGGTCCACAGGGTCTCACTACTAGGTCGGACTTGTAGTGATTCTTCTGTTTTCAGCTCCGAAAGTGCTAGGATTACAGGCGCACGCCACCACACCCATTCTGCTATCTCAGCCCACCCTGGGGTTGGGGTTGGAGGGTGGCATGGAACACCAGGGATCCAACCCCGGCCTCTGCACTCTACTGAAGCAGGCACTTTAGTCCCCTGAGCTATCAGGCTAGCCCTAAATTTCTTTGTTATTTATTTATCTGTTTATTTATATTTTAGAGAAGGATTTATAGGTGTTCAGGGTCTCACTACTGGATCATATTTGTAGCAATCCATTTGTTTACAGCCTCTCGAGAGCTTGGATTACAGGCGCGCACCACCACACCCAGTCTCAACTGCCATCTCAGTGAGCCTTGGGGGCAGGGCTTACACACAAGAGGCCCCGGGACCCGGACCCTGGGCCCCTGAGCCTGCTAGCAGGCACTTTAATCTGCTGAGATATTTGTCCAGTTGACATTTTAATGTAAGGTGACATCTTACTCTTCTGGTATACATTAAAGTGTTTCTTCTCAGAATCTTTCAACATGGTACCATAATGAACATTCTGATGTGAAGATTGAATTGCAACTTGAAAGCATGAATAACCACATATGGGCCAGGCTGAATCTTAAAAGGTTTATTCCTAGCAGGTGTGTAATACAAAAGACACACTAGATATTTTGTGACCTCCTTTCGAACTATTAGTGTAGGGCTCCAAATTAAACATTTTATTTAAAAAGTCACTAGCTCGACTTTTTCCTGGATCAAACGAAAAAGAAAGAAATAGAAATAATTTCCCTACTGTTATAGGAAGAAAACGTCAAAGTACACTATCCAATATTATTCTTTCAGTTTTCAGTCTTTCATAGCAATAGAAATATATAAAGACTCCTCCTGCCATCCCAGCCCCGCCCCCAGGGTGCACTGAGATGGCAATTGAGGTTGGGCATGGTGGTGTGTGCCTGTAATCCCAGCTCTTGAGAGGTTGTAAACAGGCGGATCACTGTGAATCCAATCTAGTAGCAAGACCCTGAACACCCTGTAGACCCTTCCCCAAAGTACAAAATAAATAAATAAATTAGTTAATTAATTAATTAAAAAAGAAATATACAAAAGCCCAATTAAGAGTTGGAAAAGTTCACAGATTAATGATCGAGCAAGAGATAAAATTGAGAGAGGATCTGCATTCCCAAAGTATTAACGGACTGGGGCTTCCTATAGGAAGGGAGCAGGCAGAGAGAGATGAAAGGAGAAGATGGGGAAGCACTCATATCAATCCCCTGGGGAAGACAAAGAAATGCCCCGCAAAGAGAGATCACCATAATGAGAGAGGCAGTGGTCTCCCCGAGCCTGCCACATTCAAGGGAGGACTGTAACTCACTCCCATGCCTAAAGCAATGCATGGCAGGAGGGGTGCCAGGCTGGGAGTGCGCTATTTGGAATTTCATCCTGAGATTACAGAGCCGTGAAAAGTTTTACCCATGAAGGGAATTTACTTCTAATATTTCAGTAATCCAGCTTATCTTAGAGTCAGGATATTAAAACTCACAGAAAAAGACCACGTGAACTAAAGCTCAAAACAGAAGTGAAATTGAGAAAAGAACTTGAGGATATCTGGAGACTGAATTGTTAGAAATTCCTTAGATGTCCAGGGTTGCAAAAGAGGGAGGCAGGGCTAAGCCAAGGACTGGTGGCATAGGTAGGATGCAGGATAAACAGTCCCTGACAGTAGGGGACCTGGATTTGTCCACTCTTCACACTGAACTAAATCAGGAGAGGCCTAAGCATCAGTGATACTCTTTTTTTTTTTTAAGAGGGAATATAATCTGTACTTCCTTGGGAAATAAACTTTGACACAGTCAGAGTTAACCTTGGATTTTCTTGGCTTTGAGTTCCACCCAATGGCAGAATCACTACCACTGATTTGGGCAACTAGTTTTCCTCAGAGCCTGTGTTACTTTTCTCCCAAAGACTCAGATAAGTCATTTGTTTCTAAACACTGTGGATTATTTGATCTGTCCAGTAACTAACTGGGCGTTAGGTTGCAAGAGAGGTCATGACAGGGAACAGATGAAAGTGAGGGCCAGCAAATACATTACATGGGAACACCTGTTATTCTGTACATAATTAGCGATTTCACAAGTTTCAAACTGAATAAGCACAAAATCCCCTGCAGAAGCAGAACCGGCTCCACCCAGAATGCTCTCCGGTCTTACGACACCCTGTGCTCCTGGAAATGAGCTAAATACAGGGTGCACTGGGCCCCGTTGGCATGATTTGCCAACAGTCCCTGACACCCTTAAGAGAGAGGCCCGTGCTGCCGCCTGTTCCTTCCACCTCCCTGTTGCTTCTCTTCCTGAGCTGTCCCCTGCTCCAGCGATGATATTAACAAGGCACTAAAAGCCCAGCTTTACACCCTGTGCATGACTTTACCATAGTCATTTAGGAAGATCCCTGTAGCAGGCCATCCTGCATCTGGGAGGGGCCTCGGTACTGTGCATGTTACTGAGTCACTCAGGAGGCCCAGGGCTTAGCATCAAGAGGCCCAACATAAGAAGGAAATTTCATCTCATCTTGCCTCAGATTTGCATTCCTCCAAGAGGAAATAGTCACCGCTGGGCTACTACAAGGCAGTGACAATCCGATAGAACAATTCTGCCAAATGTTAACTGTAAGCTGAAAATGCTATACAAATGTGAGGGGGTATAACTGTCCTCTAGCTTCTGCTCAGCCAGTTCACACATTTTGTCAGAATTTCATTATGTTTTAACTTTAGTTTACTTCTTTGTTTCACACGAGGATAAAAATACTGGCTTCATGGAGTGCATATAAGAATGAAAAGACTGAAGAAGTACATTGTGCAAGTCTTGGGAATACCAGACATTGGATAAAACATGATACTTTCAGAAATATTGCTATTATTAGTTTCATGGTCAGTGATCCATTCCAATGTAGTCAATGCTTGATTCTACCTTTTCCATAGGACACAAATGTGCTGGTCATTGCGTATTCTGCAGATAGACTGTGCAGAGAGGATGGTATGAACACACTGTGTGCAAGATGGAGGAGTACACCATTGAGTTAAGTTATGGGTTAAGTTTGACTTGGTTCTTAATACAGAATCACCCATTGTCAGTAACTAGGGTTTGTTGAGACAGCGAGGCTAAGCTTTCTTAGAATCGATTCCTCAGTGGAATAAGGACTTAAACAGTGTCTTGTATGCATCTTCAATGGTCACTAATAGAAAGATTACACGAAAGCAAGTAACATTATCCACTCATAGATAAGATATGCATCTTAAAATTTGATTAGGACTCTAAGGTCCTTTGGCTCAACCGTTGACTTCAAGATGAGAAGAGCTGGCTCAGAAAGGAGCTGGCTTTGCAAATGTTTCGTGGCCTATCAAGACAGAAACTGGGCTGAGTCCCCTGACTCCAGCTGGAGCTAACGTTCTCTTTTATTCTGCACTAACTTAAATTGGTCTCTGCTGGCCAAGACCACCTTGCTCCTGGCTTGTTGCAGCTGCGCACCTGGGTGGTTTCTTATCTGAATCCTGGAAAACAGCCAGGCATGTGAATGGGCAAGGAGAGCTGAGTCAGACCTTGGAATGCTTTGTGCCCGCAGGACTTAGGTACACTCAGCAGAAGGGTGTGGACCCCGGATGCTTCTCCACAGCTTCTAAGTTTTGTCAGCATGACTGGGTGAACAAGGGCGAAGCACCCTGGTCTCACCTGGCAGAGCTACTGCTAATTGCTGCTGGGACTCGAAGCAGCTTTCATTCCTCATTCTTCTTAGGCTGTGCCTGGCACAGGCAAAGGAGTGAACTAGGGGGGATGCAACACAGAAAAGGTGACAAAAAGTGCTTTGCTGTGCAGACAACATGTTTTTCTATTATTATTTATGCATTTGTTCACATATGCAAGAGAGGTACATTATATAATGACTCAGGCATGCACCGGGAGGTAATATGATCCTGTAGCCAAAAAGTTTCCAGTAAAATATGAAAGAAGGCAAATAAAGATCCACATGTTATATAATAAGATACGTGCTACAAAAATGGAAACACAAGGCGCTGTGGAAGCTCCGGGGAAATATAGGAGCGGGGTTGTCTTGGTGATATGCATGGATGTCTTGTTCACAGAGATGTTCCTGGACATGCTGCTTGAGCTGAATCCTTAAAGACAGGAAAGAAGTGTAACCCTGGAGTACTGAAAGAGTGTGGAATGAACATTTTAGTATGCCCAGTGCAGAATCATATGTAAGGGTTATGAAAAGATGTTTGGAATGTCCCTATCAGTTGTTAGAACTGCCTCATTCGCTTTGCTACTGACCAATCAGAGCTTCAGCAAGACTAAGAAATTTATGGGGCAGGGATATAGCTCAGTGGTTTAAGCACCTGCCTGGCAAGTGCAAGGTCCTGAGTTCAGTCCCTGGAAAAAATCTATAAAAACAAGATTAATCCATTCTCATGAGACATCAGATATCACAGCTTTGTAGACTTCAGCTTCGCTCTCATATACCTATCATCCTAGACTCTGAAGGGCATATTTAAAGAAAATCATCACCAAGCATTCCTCAACTCAAACCCAGAGCAGAAGTTTGGAACTAAAGTTCCATTTTTTTATGGAAACCATGGTATATGTATTGGTTAGGATCACTCCACACATATCTAGCTAAGCTGTAATGGATGTATAACACTTTAACAAAATGACTGTAGAGCTGATTAGCGAATGTGAATGGATTTATGTGATGAAAAACACCATGCTTTGGAAGGTCCAGACAATCTCAGTCATGATTCTCAAGTGAGAAACAGAAATTTGAAGAGCTGAGTTTCTAGACCTAGGAAGTCAAGGATAAAAAACACAGAGGACAAATGTGACTATGGAATCCTAGGCCCTGGAAATGTGGGGAAAAGATTCTCTTCCAGAATAAATTCCCTGTTAGGGGCCACCTCTCAGCCCTGCAGTTGCCACATCACACTGTTCCTTCTCCTCCTCCTCTTCCTCTTCCTCCTTCTCCTTTTCCACCTCCTTCTCCTTCTCCACCTCCTCCTCCTCTTCCTCCTTCTCCTCCTCCTTCTCCTTCTCCACTTCCTCCTCTTCCTCCTTCTCCTCTTTCTTCTTCTCCTCCCTCTCCTTCTCCACCTTGTCCTCTTCCTCCTCTTCTTCATTCTCCTCCTCCTCCTTTTCCTTCTCCTTCTTCTTTTCCCCAAGAACTGGCCATGGCATGCCTAACGTGCGCAACTGTAGTTTTCTTCTCTCTGATGGCCCATGCAGCTTTCCTTCCGTTCCTGAAGGAATGACCTCAAAATGTAGAAGTGATCCAAAGAGCAAAAACACTTATAGAAGTAAAAAAGACCTCTCATGTTCTTTATGTTTCCTTTCTGCGAATAGAGCCACTGGAGAAGTCAAGTGTGAAATCAGACCCACCTTTTACATTAAGTGACCAAGAATTCTTTCATTGATGATCTTGGGTTAATCTAAATTAGTCCACAGTCAACAGTGCTTAGTAGGTTTCATCTCACTTTTACCCTGAACCTTCTGAAACAAAATCAAGTAAACCAAAATGATTAATAATCAGTATGAATTTACACTGCAGGGTCTGTGTTCCTGAAGAACCTTATCACCATACACATGGAGGGCTTAGGAACAAAACAGGGGGTAGGGTGTAAAAATTATAAAAATCACAGCAAACTTCTTTTGCACCTACTGTCTTTTTATCCATTTTCTCTCTTGCTCTAATAATAACAACAGCAAACATTCCTCTTGCGCACTAGCTTGAGCCACATATGGCTAAATAATTCTAAAAATTAAGAGACAGTAATTAAAATACAGATGAGTTAATATAACTCAACACAAATAGTAGATCTTCTGGAAAGATCTTTGAGAAGGTGAAATCCAATTTTTTGCCAATGAAGTAATTAATGCTTTCAGGGACATCTCCACATGCTCAGGTTCACATTCACAGAGGGAGCTGCAACCAAATTCAGAACCAGAACCCCTGGCTCGACCAATGCCAACGGAAGTGCTCCTCCAGCTTAAGCATCACATCAACCTCAATGGTTAACAGAACACTTTCATGTTCCTTGTGCTCAAACCCCTGGGTTTGCCCAAGTAAGGTTGGGTAAACTGCTTTGTATAAAGCCAGGCAGTTACCGTGACAGTTGTAAACAAAACTCAGGCTTCATCAGCGCCAATGCTAAAACTTGTGAGACTCTGTAAAGACGGCCATGTGGGATTCCCCCCAAAAATTTTACCCATTAAGCAAGCTGAGAACTTTAAAGTAAAACCTCCCTTTGGGTGAAAAAAATTTTGGGGTAGTTCTGCTTAGTGAAAACGAAAATCCCCCTAACGTCAACTCTATAAACAGATTTCTTTTCGGAATGAGTTTTCTGTGAATCATTGAATTTTTGTTATTGTCAAATAGGTAGAATTTTACATGGTTCATCCCATAGCAATTCAAAATGCACTGAGACTTGGGCCTCCTTCAGTGCCTAACCTGTGAGCCAAAGATGGATAACTGGTCCTTCTATCTTCTGTGACAACTTGAAGTCCCATTATGTTCACACGTTTTTATTGTTAATTTTGGATCACGCCACTAGAAATTCTAATAGCACAGATTTCTACAATTGTATAATGAAAGAGAAACACAATAACTCATTCAGTTTTATTCTTCTGTGGAACCAGCTGCTGTTAATTCTATTATTATTATTATTATTATTATTATTATTATCATCATCGTATTATC